>OX387429.1:31005082-31160082 GCA_947563755.1 Lochmaea crataegi
CTCTCTCTCTCTCTCTCTCTCTCTCTCTCTCTCTCTCTCTCTCTCTCTCTCTCTCTCTCTCTCTCTCTCTCTCTCTCTCTCTCCTCTCTCTCTCTCTCTCTCTCTCTCTCTCTCTCTCTCTCTCTCTCTCTCTCTCTCTCTCTCTCTCTCTCTCTCTCTCTGTCTGTCTCTCTTCCGACCGTTTGGGAATCCCTCGTGCCAGCGTGTAAGAGAGAGAGAGAGAGAGTGAGAGAGAGAGAGAGGGGCGTGCCACTGAGTAGCCAACGAAAGAGAGAAGAAGAAGGCGGCTGAGGAAGAGAGGGGAGAGAATTAGCGCAGCGGGCGGCCAAGAGAGAGACGAAGAATGAGTCAACGCGTGACGAACGCTTTTCGTAACATCAAACGTTTCACGAGTTCACTAGCCTTCCCAAAAGTCCTATGTCATGCAATAAGAAGCAAGCTTTAATTTAAATTTCATTGGATAAGTGGATTATTCAGAAATCTGCTAACACAGTTGCGTGACGAACGAATTTTCGTAACATTACACGAGTTCACTAGCCTTTTCAGAAATCGGGCAACACTGTTGCGTGACGAACCCTTATTCGTTTATTCGTTACATTACACGTTTCACGAGTTCACTGGCCATTTCAGAAATCTGGCAACACTGTTGCGTGACGAACCCTTTTTCGTAACGTTACACGTTTGACGAGTTCACTAGCTTTCTCAAAAGTCCTATGTCGTGCAATAAGAAGCAAGCTTCAAAAATACGGAATCTTCTCCAATAAACAGTGACAGAAATTAACCTCGAAATTTAATAAAGCTGAATAATGCAATATGTATTCGAATTATTAATTAATTATTAATCATTCATTATTACTCATTTGAATTTTTTATGAATGATTTGCACTTTTTTAAAACGCTTATTAACAACAATATAGTATATTAAAGTATAAGTGGATATTAAGGTCTTTAAAACACGCACGATTTTTCGAGCACGACGGCGAAGCCGGAGTGCTCGAAATAGAGCAAGTGTTCTAGAGACCAGTTATCCAAGAATACTTTACGCTATTTTTTTTTATTGGTGCACTTTGTAATTATGAATACTGGTATCTATTACTACTACAACAACAAGAAATAGAAATAAGGACTAATACTGTAAAATGGTTAAATTCGTGATGCTACATCAGTATACCTTGCGTTGTCATGGAAATGAGAAAAACATAAACTAATTTGCATTTGGATTTATTGTTGTCACCGCAGTGCATAAAAATGAATTCTAATAGTATTAATTTAAATACCATTTCCTCCGATTTGAAAAATCGAAATATTAATATCTCAAACAATACCAACTGTACTTTCCATTTTCATTTATAAAATAGAAATTGATGACAGATCAATAATAAAAAAATTGTCATTTAGACATGGTAACTTTCAAGAACGCGCGATTTAAACACGCCGAGGCGTGCTTTGAATAGGTAAAATGGTTCACCAATAAAAAAAAATTATTGAGATAGTTTACGCATATGAATTATACCTTGTTTTCAAACTAAGAGGAGCGATTTGAATTTAAGTTGGCATTTCTGCTGCCTAGTGATTGGTCAGATTGCAGCCCGTTTCACACAGCTCTTTTGATGCAACTGACAACGACATTTGTCAGTTTTGTGTTTATTTATATGAAAATATTCATTAGTTCAATCTAACTGTACCCCTTTTTTGCGTTTGTTGTTGATTGTTTTATTTTTAACAAAGTATTATATTCCAACCAAGTTAAGTGCTATTTTTATTATTTATTCAGTTTGACAAACAAAATCCTTGCTTGTTCTTTCTTGTTAATAATATAAGTTTCCAAGTAAAATCTTATTTTTCTAAATATTTTTACATCAAGTTTTACATACATCATAACAGTACAATATTATGGTATTTTTCGAATCCAAAACTTCTGTTTACCTTTAGTTTGTGCTATACCTAAGCTTCCAACGTAAATAAAGAATAATTGAAACATACAATTGCATTTTCTACGTACTTATTTATTCGCAAATGATTAACAAATTTTACATAAACTACCTATTATAACCATACATTTTTTCCCAATAATGTGTCATTTGCTCACTACTTTCGCCATGGCCTGTGGCCAATGATTATTCGATATTTAGACATGCCTTGATCCCTCATTGGCTACGACAACTACCAGCAGTACAAAACATATTTCACATAATTGTCAATTAGATCAAAAAGTCTGAACACGACCCTTTCGGAACACACTCCCAATCTAGTTACTTTTAGTGGTGTGTTTGAGGTTTCCTAAAATGCTCCTCCTAGTTTAAAAACAAGGTATAGCTCATACAACAACATACTTTATACACAACACTGTAGCTTAAGTGCACAGCTGATGCATACACTGTTAGCTGACAATACCGATCACTCGGTAAATTCGTTGCTACCTTCTTACGGCGAAGTTTACCTCCGCTCGCGCTAATTGGTCCAATCTAATAGCGCGCGGTTAACTGGCTTTATGTCACATTTAACGAAATCACTTCCACAAATTGAAGGGAACCCAGTGGAAAGATGTTACACATCAATAAGAAGGACATGATTGTAATTAATAGTGGGCGCATGTCGGATAGTCAAGTTGCCATTAAAGCACAGAATTTTTGTGTAATCAGTTCCAAAATGGTATGGGAATGCCCCATTAAGCGCAATGAACTAGGCTAGAACAATATCTTCACCTTACTGTGGATTCCAGGACACACTGGAATATAAATAAATTAAATAACCGATGAACTAGCAAAGTGGGGACTGAAATACCCTTTTAGGGGTTGGAACGCTTTTGCGGTATCAGCTCCAATGTAATATTGGAAGAAATATGCAAAGCCGAAAAAAAGAGAAGATCTCACTATGGGAAAATCCAGTAGGGCTTAGTCAATCAAAGATACTCCTGGGAGACTACAACCAGTTAAGAACAAATGAATAACTAGGTCAGAGTAAAACTGCACTTAGAGTTTTAACAGGTGTCCGAACGTGATATTGTCGCCTGAATGAGCACCTGAAAAAGCTCAAAATAGTGGGGGAAGAAGAATGTAGATTTTACGGTATGGAAAAAGAAACGTCCATCCACACACTTGCGGATTGCTTAGCAGCTCAGTGTCCTAGGGCACAACACCTAGGAGACTTCTGGATAGAAGAGGGACACTCACCTGAACTAAAGCCTGCAGACATCCTAAAATTCTCCGGGAAAATAGGTTTAAAGGAACTGCTACTACTACTAAGGGAGCACAATAGATCTTTTAGGTCTCAGTGAATGTCACCACAATATACATACATACATATAATAGTAGGCGCTGATTCACTTACAAGTTTGTGGATTAAAACAGCTACTGCGTTAGGATGGCTACAGGTCCACCATTGCACCATTGAGAAGCCCGAATAAAATTGCAAGATTGGCTTCAAGCAGACTTCAAGCAAACGTCAACGTGAAAGGGCGGAATACACATTATCAATGGAGAGTTTTTTCAGTTTTCTTGCTTCCTTATTGCCGCCGAAGTGAAACTTCGTTTTACATGTTAAGTGGCTTCATCAGAAAGTATCATGGAATCCAAAGAATATGCCTTCCGATTAAATATTGAATATCAAGTTCATATAAAAAATATGGTTCACAAACTATCCACCCCACATAATTCTGAAGGCGCATCTTTTATGAAAAAACACGTCAAAAATCATAAGAAGGAGGGGGGTCTTTTTGCCCATATGTAGACGTTATAACTTCGGCCCCCTCCCCCCTATGGTCACCACTCCCAATTTTTTATATGGAACACCCTATACATTATTGCATTGTTGGATTCTCGGCTACTTTGTTAATCAAACCAACACTCATTTATTTTTAATTTCTACCGGACACTGCAAATAATTATATGTAAATACGTATTAAGACCAGTAATTAGTTGGATACGAAAGATATTAAAACAAATATAATAATGAAAATTTATATTTAGTTCACCAGATAACAAAGTAAAATAGTGTAGTAGGAAATATCAGTAAGCCAGCAAAAAAACTGTTCAATGGAGACCAGATGGAAACGATAAAACTTTCATCATTACTTTGGAAAATAAGAGAATTCAAAAATAAAGTAAAGTAGAAACTAGATATTTTGTACACAATATTCTTTTTTCAAGGAGACTATAAAAATTAATTGGGAGGTATACTTCTTACCTTGTATTATCTATTTTATACAAGGTGTATATACAAAGATTCCCAAGATTAATTGGAAAATATACTTCTTACGTTGTATACACACAATAGTTATTCACCACTTTTCTTCATATTAAGCTAATAAGCGAAATTTACAAATATGTTATAACATTGAGCCATTCAATTGTATTATCCCATCGCCTTAATTATATTCATCAGATGAACCTATATTTACAACAAACACAAGGGAATCTTCGGCCTTATCAAATAAATGTTCATTTTTTATCCACATATCCTCACATTTTTTGAAGTTTTGACAAATAGAACACAACTCATCAACTGCAACTTCGTCAAATTTTTGTCTTGCCAAACTTTTCACATCAGCTAATTTAAACAAGGTGTTATGTGCTGCCACCCATTTTTTTGCAAACGCCCAAATTTTAGATTAAATTCTGGATGGTATGGTGGCAACGGTAACACTTTATGACTATGTTCCTCCAATAACGTATCTAATATATAAGTTACTGCTATAGTTATAGTTACTTTTCAGTATTCGCCATAAAGTAGTTCTGCTTTTGGTGGAGTCAGGGATGATGGAATACCTTCACAAAAATTATAATAAATGAGTGTAATTTTTGATTCTACTATGAAAACTTACACTTCAAAGTGGGAGCTCTTTTATCCACAATGTAAAAATCATATATTAATTATCTAATTATTTCTTGTTCTTCATCTCTTTAACTATCTTGAACATGCTTCCTGCGTGCTCTCATCCTATGAGGAGTTCCAAAAGATGTTAATGCTCCTCTCTCAATATTTAAGCCCTCCTTTGTAATATCACCCTATGTACCCTTGGACACAATAGTGGCTTTTAGTGTTTGTTGCCTAAAATATGCAGATGTATTGGAGTTCGTGAACGTAAAAACAAAAATTTTGAATAAAAAAAATAACTGCTATTGTCTAATAAAACATCTTATACAGTGTAATATATATGAAGCAGCTATGTTTACTATCTGACATTAACGCAAAAATATCTTACCGGAGATTTTGTGTTTTCAGCTTCCATTTCCATAAATTTTGCAACATTCCACACAATTTGTCGTCCTTGGCTATTAATTACTTTTCCTTTAACACTGCATTGAACACGCACTGATACAAAGAAATAAATTGAAAACTTAACGATTGTTAAAGGTTAGGCTCAAATATAAATATAGACCTTTTTCAATGCAACCCGCTTGTCAATTTATATCAGTGGCACTGATCATGGCGTACCGGAAGCGTAGTCATGGCAACTACGGTTTTGTATTTCTACGACTGGCGTCACCAATGACGCAAATCATTCTCTATTGAAGCGGACTCTACATAAAAATTCATACTTTTCTCAGTGGTCGGGTTTTAGTTTTAGAGCTTTTTTTATTTAACGTTCACTTGGACAATTGTTTCCGTTACTGTTCAACTATTATCAAGAATTTTATATAAACAAACACTATGGACGGTAGAGGTTATGTTGAGATGCATGTAGATATCGTGGGACGCGCCTGAGCCGCGACTCAGTCGAACCAGAATCGAGTTTTTTCATCAACAAGCATTCCGCAAGTTCAGCGCCTGAAGAGATTCTCATATAACTTTTTTTTACTTAGTTGAATACAATGGTGGCCGGAAAATTGACAATGAAGAACAAACGGCAGCTCTGTTGGCTTTGTTCAGTGGTGTTTTATTACTGTCATCAAGTTTATAGGGTATAAAAAAAGAGAACCACGTCAATGGAGGCGACGAACTACTTAAAACGGTCTGGATTAGAACTTCTGACAAATGTAAAGTTCCATATTAGCGGACGATACCAAAATTTCACCAAATTGGACCAGCTATTTCCAAAAGAGAATCATACTCCCATCTCGATTCAAGAGTTTTGACAATATGATCATTAAATTTAACATAATATGAAGTTTTAGCAGTTACCTACATATAAAATCTTGAGAATGTTCAATAAATGTGAAAACATTTATTAGTGAATCTTATTTTATTCACTGATTGAAATTATTAGAATTCACTTTTTTCTGTTATCATAGACACCTTATCTGTGTTGATTTTCTTTTTGTGTGTCGCCAATAAACTCCAGATTATCTTCCAGCAGGTTACTACGGATTTCCCTACTTCATTCCACGAGTCACCTTGTTTTGTTTTATCTATATTGTGTTGTTTTACCTCTGATAATGGACTATTTTACTTGTGGTGTGTTCCTGTTTAGAGTTTAAATAAAGCTGTTTTGTGATGGAGGAATTATTAAAACTATTATTTTATTTTTGGACTTGTTAATTTTGATATAAAATAACAATGGTTCCAATCTGTGTGGCCTATGGATGTAGCAACGCAAGAAACAAGATCTCTTTCCACGCCTAAGTTTTATCAAAATCTTTTAATTATAAAATTGAAGAGATATAGACATGTTATTACAGTATATACTTTTATTTTCTATTCCTTTAATTGCCTGTTCCATGTTAAGAAAAAGGTAACTTTTATGTGACTTAACAATTGCTTTTTGTCATTTAAGATTCCCTTTTAAGCGGCCAGGTTCAAATATTTCAGCCTTTCTTCTATATATTCAAATAAACCCTAATCATAATTGCTTTACAAAAAAAAATTAGAGACAGCGATACTAAACAAATGCGTCAGCTGTTTGCCTCAGTCACTTTCCATTGCGCGTCCTTTCCAGTTATTATAGAGTTCAATGAACTAGTACCAAAACCAAACCTAGCTTATATTAACCAAATGAAACTCAACAATGTGATAAACTAGAGAGGTTTTGCTCCGAAGTATAATTTCATTTATTTCAAAGTAATAATATTGTAATGTTTTTGATGTTTATTTAAATAGCTTTTACTTGTGGGATAAAATTATACACGCTACTATGGCTAATTACTATTTATTTATTTAAAGAAACACACACTGTATCAAACTTAATTTATATACACACTTTACTTAATGTCTACTAATTTATTTACACTCGGTATAATAGTTCTAATTTATTTTTACTACTTGAATATTACACTATTCATCTTCACTATTCATTTCACTGTCCGATTACTAAGAACTTCTGTAAACTGTCTGTGAACTAACTCTTTACTGCCCGTTTCACTAATTGTTAACGCACTCAAAAACCCGCGTATATATAGTCCTTCTCAACTCTAGTAAATTCCAATACCTTCCGCGCTCGTCCTATGCACAAACAAAGCGAAAGTTATCAAAAGGAGCGGCGCAGCCACCAAAATTTACAGTCGAAGGACAGGATCGGCTTTGAGTTGGTGACCTCGCGGTCACCTTAATAGGAAGTTCCTCCTAGAACATCTGTGTAGCCGGGACTGGATGTTTAAATCGACAGCTGGACCCATTCCTAAAGTTTCCGGTCGTATGGAAATAACAGAGCACTGACTTCATTGAACACTGATAACGGGGGGTATAGCTGCAGATTAATATGTGGACACCGGTATCTTCGAAGATCACTTCCATCATATTCCTGATGACTCGACAATCCAACTGGTTGCTCTGTATCTTAGGCATGGCTAGTTTCTTCACGTTGGATTCCAGTACATGGTCTCGAAGGCTACGTAGCGCTTCCCACACATTCCGGTAGGTGGATCGATTTTGAAATTCGTTCATTTTACCAGGTAGAAGATGTACCGTGAATTGTGTGAGTCTCAGTGTCTTGCCAGGGGTTGGATTCTGTTCTGCAAGTTTTTCTAAATGCCCAAACTTCTCTCGGAAGACGGTTGCCAACCTCGTGCGTTTTTGACACTGGCGGGGATGTTGTGTGCCAGTCAACAAATCTTGACGTTGCTCCAAATCTAGCTTTACCGGTACCTCCATATGCGCCCATGAATTCTTCGAAGGCAGGGTCAGAATCTTCCTGGACATGGTTCACTCCTTCCTCTATGTCATGGTCTCCTTTGAATGGCGCTAGTCGGTTCTGGTGGACTACTCACGGATTTCCATTGGGGATCTTGCTTATGCGATAGATGACGTCATTGATCCTCTTCTTGATCGAGTATGGACCCTCCCACGATTTTTGTAATTTTGGAGAAAAACCTTTTCTCCTCGTCGGGTTGTGTAACCATTCTTTGTCACCTTCTTTGAAACTGCCTTCTGTGGGCTGCGTGTCGTACCGTTTTTTCATTCTGTCGCTGGCAACTTGAAGATTCGTTCGGACCAATAATTCATGCACATCGTCCATCTTTTTTCGCAACTGGATCACGTAATCTTCTCCAGCTAGATCTTCTCCAGGTCACAAGGAAGCCTCATTTCGCGTCCAAATAGGATTTTCGCAGGTGTTTGACCTGTGGACTCGTTAATGGCGGATCGATAAGCCAATGCAAACAGAGACAGATATTGGTCCTAGTCTCTCTGGTGGCTGGAGACTACTTTGGACAGCCACCAAAAGTTACAGTCGAGGGACAGGACCGGCTTTGAGTTGGTGACCTCGCAACAATATGAAGCAGCTGTGTTTAGTATCTGACAGCTATTAGTTTAAAATACAATTTGATGCAAAAATGCTTTACCGGTGATTTTGTATTTTCAGCTTCCATTTCCATACATTTTGCAACATTTAGCACAATTTGTCGTCCTTGGCTATGAATTACTTTTCCTTCAACACCGATCAATTTTTCAGGAGGCATGTTTGATTTAAATTAAATAGTTAATACACTTAAAACTAAAAACTGAGCGATCAAGTGAAGTATTTATAACAATCCAACACTTTTACACGCACTCATGCAAAGAAATACATTGAAAACTTAACGATTCTTGGAGGTTGGATTTAAATATAAATATAGACCCTTTTTCAAGGCAACCCGCTTGTTAATTTATATCAGTGGCACTGATCATAGTCATGGCAAATACGGTTTTGGATTTCTGGCGTCACATATGACGCAAATGGGTCATTCTCTATTGAAACGGACTGTACATAATAATTCATACTTTTCTCAGTAGTGGGGTTTTAGTTTTAAAGTTTTTTCTATTCACTTGGACAATTGTTTCCGTTACTCTTCAACTATTATGAGAATTTTATATAAACAAACACTATGGATGGTAGAGGTTATGTTGAGATGCCGCGCCTCAGTCGAACCAGAATCGAGTTTTTCCATCAACAAGCATACCGCGAGTTCAGCGCGCGAACAATCGCTTTTTGTCATTCTAGATTTCCTTTTAAGCGACCAGGTTCAAATATTTCAGCCTTTCCTCTATATATTCAAATAAACCCTAATCTTAATTGCTTTACCAAAAAAAATTAGAGACAGCGATACTAAACAAGTGCGTCAGCTATTTGCCTCAGTCACTCCCCATTGCGCGTCCTTTCCAGTGAGTATAGAGTTCAATGAATTAGTACCAAAACCTAACCTAGCTTATATTACCCAAATGAACCTCAACAATGTGATAAACTAGAGAGGTTAAGCTCCGAAGTATAATTTCATTTATTTCAAAGTGATAATATATTATATATATGAAGAAAACTATGTGGTCCAGCAATAAGTTTGTTTTAAACTCTTATATTTAATGTAAGGTATGAAGCAAATTTAAAATTAACAAAAAATTCCGAGAGTCGCGAGGTCTACCAGAACCGTCGGCGCTCAAAATACCGACACAAAACGGATCACCACGAATCTACTTTGCCCCGTATAAATATGCGACGCTATGTTCTCTTTATTTCAGTGGCTCGGATGCTACTCACCATATCTATCTATACGCATCTTTGAATTGACTCGACGTACTTTGCTCTGTCTACAACCGCTCAATTCATATCACACAGCTTTACTACACCAGCACCAAGTTTTTCAACATGGTCCCTCTCCACCCTCCATTGATGATTAGATTAAGTTTTAAATTAGACGTTACTATTGGCACGTCAAGCACAAAATTAAAATATTAATTTTCCAAACGTATCGCGAACATTTATCAAAGTTTTTACAACTCTGAAAAATTAAGTTAACTGCACTGGAAGTTTGTCGGTATTCCGAGTACGTGATGGGATATAAATATTAACTTTATTGTATGTCATTCAAATTGCATTTCGGGTTAGGTTACAAGGATAGTTTCCACTTTCAGAATAAAGGTTTAAATTTTAATGTAACTTTCTTATACGTATACTCTTAGTTCCTAGTTAAGTTTATATATTTCTATCAGTTTAATTCATTCAAAACAGCTTTCTGTATCTACAGAGTTATGCGTTGATACATTTTTTATTATTAATTTTTTTAATACTTATATTGAACCATTCTTAAGTTTTATTTATTCTATTACATATTTATGTGAACATATTGTTAGATCTTGTTTAAAATATTCAAATTTGGCGCTCTTACAATTATTCAACCGCTCATGCAAGCGCGCCAATGGAGGCGGGCACAAGGGAGGGAAACGACCTTCCTGCGTTTAGCACGTGCAGTCGCTCCTTGAAGTGGTTTGTGAAAGTGAATACATCCAAAAAGAAAAAATCTACCATCAGGTGTGGGGTACACATGCACTTTCTTAAGTGTTGAAAAAAAATACAAATGATCAAAAGAATGACTTAAAAAATAATAATTTTCTAAACAAGTTGTAACATGTCTATCGACCTGTTTCGATTTTACAGAATAAATCCTTTTAATTAGCGCTCGTCGTCACTAGCCACATCCAATTATAGTTCTGTGATCCCAAACTCTTCTACCCCGAACGTAAGACAATTGACGCCTGCCAACGGACAACGCCTCGTTAAACACCCCTTTTGTTATCGTCTGCCTAAGAGGGCACATCGTCTTTCGCTATCTTTCATATCTTAAGTATCTATCTTAGGAATTTTGCTGTGGTAAGTTCAAAATCATAATCTATAATTAATAAGCTTCTTCTAAAGTACTGTCTGATATAATTTTCGTATGCATTCTTTATTTTTTTACAGAGATAGACGAAATTAAATTCAACACGTGGTCATAAACTGTTCTTTTATACTAATATGGTAGTTTTAAGCCAAATATTCTTTTATAATTCAGTTTTACTTTTATACAAACATTTTCAAGCTTTTTCAGTTGCGAAATAACTCTTTTAATTATAAAATAACATTTTTATGAATTACCGGTAACCTATAAAATATTCTTTCGCAACGCCAGTGCCGGTTTCATATATTTCCTAAGCACGATATTTTTTCATATAACTAAATAAATAACTTTTTGCTATTATTAGTTTCTTTCGGATCATTAGTATATTTTTTTAATTCAGTCGATAATTGCTATTTTTACTGTTTTAACATGGGACATATAATGTTGGAAAG
Organism: Lochmaea crataegi; assembly: GCA_947563755.1. Classification (NCBI taxonomy): domain Eukaryota; kingdom Metazoa; phylum Arthropoda; class Insecta; order Coleoptera; family Chrysomelidae; genus Lochmaea; species Lochmaea crataegi. The sequence goes on from OX387429.1 coordinate 31,016,538, forward strand.
CTTTCAGTAAATTAAATCAATTTTTTGACTTTCAAATAACTGCCTTCCTTTTCTTTAACCAGAAAAGCTGACCAACATAATGTGCCATAACATTCAAGTTCCTACATATCCCTGATCCACTTGTACTTCTAGGTAAGCACAGCCCCTAGGCGAGAATATAAGCCAAGAATATAACCCTAGGCGAGAATATAAGCCGAGAATATAACCCAAGAATTTAACGCCGAGAATATAACCCTAGGCGAGAATATAAGCCAAGAATATAACCCTAGGCGAGAATATAAGCCAAGAATATAACCCTAGGCGAGAATATAAGCCAAGAATATAACCCTAGGCAAAAATATAAGCCAAGAATATAACCCTAGGCTAGGATAGAACCCAAGAATATAGCCAAGGATACAGCCCTAGCTCAAACTACCGCCCTAGAACAGAACTCATCAGTTCGGATCAAGACCTGACTTCTTCTCCAGGAAACCACTTCATCTAAGCTAAGTACCTATAAAAGTACAAATTCCTTTAGTAAATTCCGTTGTTCATTTCCTGTGGCAGAATAAATTGTAAATTTGTTTTTAATTCTTTTTTTTTTATTAAAATCCTCAACTATAAAAGTTGAGGGAGATATCGCCCGGGGTAATTTTTAGTAGTTTTTATTATTAACTTTCATTTAAATTCTACAAGGCGTTTCTACCTTTTCCGCCTTAGTTTTTGTAGTTTTCATCGTTAAAAAGGTAGTGGCGCCCTCAATTTTTACAACCCTTCTGTTATCCCTGTGTGACATAAACTTGGGGTCGAATCACCCTTGAGAGGAGTCTCTAGCCGGAGCCCTTCGAGCTGGTGCCCTGTGAGGTACAACTTTTACCGTTACAAATTGGCGCCCATTGTTTTTGTTGCACAGTGTAACAGTTGGGTTGGAAGGATTTTAGTTTTTTTATTTTTGCATATTCTCTTTAAAATTTTTTCTTATCGTTCAATTTAGAATTTTTGCTTCCAACTAACTTTTTTAAAAAAAATTTCACTTTTTCAAGTTACTATCTTGTACCGACCCTGGACGTTTTTTTAATTTTATCTTAACTACCTGCCTTATTTACAATATATATTTTGGTCTACGAGAACGAATATTCTCTGGGTTTATTTTTTTAAGAGATAACGAAGTATAGCACATCTTTTGTTGTCCCGAAACGGAATTTTGTTATTGATTTTTTCAGGAAAGGTGAATTACATCTGATTTGTTTGCAATGTTGCCACGTTTTAAGTAAATTCTTAAGGTGTCTGTTTTCTGATAAGTTGTTATATTTTATGTAGCTGCATAGTAAAATTATCTTTTTCAGTTGAATTGTGTCTGGTTACACAAACTGAAATATCTTACCATTTGTATCTTGTTCAGTTGAATTGTGTCGAGTTACACAAACTGAAATATCTTATCTTACCTATTGTTAATCAAGTGCAGTGTTGCCAAAGTAACAATTTATCTTTAAACTCTCTTACTTTTTCTTGTCTAATCTTGTTAATATAAAGTGCAGTGTTGCCAAATTAACAATTTACCGTTAACTATAAATATTTTGCAGTTCAGTTTTTTTGACGACAGAGAGATTGTGATGTGCTACAAAACTTTTAATGACAATTTATGATACATTTTTGATCTTGATCAGTTATATATTTTGATACTTATACTTTTTATGGAGTTATTATGCAACATTTTCATTACTACGTATGACTTGTTGAAAATATAGTACGGTTTTGTTTATTTTAATTGACATCTATCGGCAATAAATATTTGTTGTTTTTATATCTACAGTCATTCACGTACATACAGTTTCCATATCTATACCTCGTTGCCAGGCATTTATGTTCATTCGGATTTTAGATCCTTTGCTTCCGCTAGTGCTATTTGATTAGTACTGCTGATTTAGATACCGTCTTTTATTCTTTTTCTCTCATTTTAAATATTTTCAAGATGCTGGCCAATCACTTTAAGTCACTTACTTCAGAGGCCGTTTCATTCTCATGGAGTTTCGCTATCGTTCTCCTAAAAAACGGTACGATTGAGTTTTAGTTGACCATTATTTTTATTATTTCCATTTTCGTTTTCTTCCTTACTTTAGGCAACCGCGCCATTCTCTTGGAGTTTCGCTATCGTTCTCCTACAAAAACGATACACTGGAGTTTTTTTCTTTTACTTTCCGTTTTCTTAATGACTGCTTAGTCGCTCTTTCTCTTCACCCTGGCTTCTATAGCAACCTTTTCCTTTTCTTTGCCTAAAATGGCAGTACTTCCTTAGTTTTTAATCGATTTTTTTTTATCTTGTTTAACCAGGTTGGCCACATCCTTGTAGAGTTCTGGACCGATATACCGTATTCCCTGACAGAGTCATGGGTGTAATTTTAGTAACAATACCTTTGTTCGATTTAACAAAGAGAGCATATCAACGGACTGAATGCATGTAGCTGGATTGACTTTCGGATCGATGACCAATGGCTACTGTGGACGCTAACTGGCAACCTCACCGAATGTCGATCGCGCTGCTGTTTCTGCCCTCTTCCTGAGCTCTCGGCGTATAAACCAGAATACCTTTTTGTCCGATCACGTCATAAGAATCTATCGTCTTTCTTTTTATAATGTCGCCACAAACTATTCCTAACCACACATACCATTATTTCGACCTCGATTTACCTTTCAGAATCACTCCATATATCTTCAATTCTCTTTTACCGAAAACCATTCAAAGTAAGTATCTATGTATTTCTTTCTCTCCCTTAACATACCTTTTGCGTTGCCGTATTGTGATACTTGTGAACTACCTACCGTTATCGTATATTTTAGAACCGTTCCTTGTGGAACACTATAAGTGTTGTCGCCCTGCCAATAATCTTTGCTAAGTCAAGTAGTATTTCACCCCTGGTGACGTCATTATGACAAATCTTTACTCTTTGCTCGGTGAAAATTAGGCTGATTTATGAATTAATTAGAATTCCGACGGAATTGCATTCTAAATCAATTTTAGGCTGACATCACTCACCGTGTTTATTTTTGTGTCTCCCCCGGAGACATTGGTTTGGTATTTCCTGGAATTTTTCGCTCTGCGTATCTGAGATCCCAGCGTTTTATCAAAACACACCCTACCGTACCTTATCTTATCGTTTCGCCTGCACTGAGAAATTATCGCACCCTATCGTTACCTTTCGTTCTCAGTGTATGCTTTGTCTTATACGATGACATAACTACATGATAATCACAAGATGACAAAACTGCCTTACCGTTACCTTTGACAATTGCCTTACCTTACCTTTGACAATTGCCTTACCTTACCTAAGATACATAGATTCTGCAATGATACTTCACCCCTCCTTTTATCTTATTAAGCACATTTTTCACAAAAAAAAATAATTCTTCGAATCATTTTTTTTCCCGGAGGAGAGGGGGTGTAACATGTCTATCGACCTGTTTCGATTTTACAGAATAAATTCTTTTAATTAGCGCTCGTCGTCACTAGCCACATCCAATTATAGTTCTGTGATCCCAAACTCTTCTACCCCGAACGTAAGACAATTGACGCCTGCCAACGGACAACGCCTCGTTAAACACCCCTTTTGTTATCGTCTGCCTAAGAGGGCACATCGTCTTTCGCTATCTTTCATATCTTAAGTATCTATCTCAGGAATTTTGCTGTGGTAAGTTCAAAATCATAATCTATAATTAATAAGCTTCTTCTAAAGTACTGTCTGATATAATTTTCGTATGCATTCTTTATTTTTTTACAGAGATAGACGAAATTAAATTCAACACGTGGTCATAAACTGTTCTTTTATACTAATATGGTAGTTTGAAGCCAAATATTCTTTTATAATTCAGTTTTACTTTTATACAAACATTTTCAAGCTTTTTCAGTTGCGAAATAACTCTTTTAATTATAAAATAACATTTTTATGAATTACCGGTAACCTATAAAATATTCTTTCGCAACGCCAGTGCCGGTTTCATATATTTCCTAAGCACGATATTTTTTCATATAACTAAATAAATAACTTTTTGCTATTATTAGTTTCTTTCGGATCATTAGTATATTTTTTTAATTCAGTCGATAATTGCTATTTTTACTGTTTTAACATGGGACATATAATGTTGGAAAGCTTTCAGTAAATTAAATCAATTTTTTTGACTTTCAAATAACTGCCTTCCTTTTCTTTAACCTGAAAAGCTGACCAACATAATGTGCCATAACATTCAAGTTCCTACATATCCCTGATCCACTTGTACTTCTAGGTAAGCACAGCCCCTAGGCGAGAATATAAGCCAAGAATATAACCCTAGGCGAGAATATAAGCCGAGAATATAACCCAAGAATTTAACGCCGAGAATATAACCCTAGGCGAGAATATAAGCCAAGAATATAACCCTAGGCGAGAATATAAGCCAAGAATATAACCCTAGGCAAAAATATAAGCCAAGAATATAACCCTAGGCTAGGATAGAACCCAAGAATATAAACCGGAGAATATAACCCCAAGAATATAGCCAAGGATACAGCCCTAGCTCAAACTACCGCCCTAGAACAGAACTCATCAGTTCGGATCAAGACCTGACTTCTTCTCCAGGAAACCACTTCATCTAAGCTAAGTACCTATAAAAGTACAAATTCCTTTATTAAATTCCGTTGTTCATTTCCTGTGGCAGAATAAATTGTAAATTTGTTTTTAATTCTTTTTTTTTTTATTAAAATCCTCAACTATAAAAGTTGAGGGAGATATCGCCCGGGGTAATTTTTAGTAGTTTTTATTATTAACTTTCATTTAAATTCTACAAGGCGTTTCTACCTTTTCCGCCTTAGTTTTTGTAGTTTTCATCGTTAAAAAGGTAGTGGCGCCCTCAATTTTTACAACCCTTCTGTTATCCCTGTGTGACATAAACTTGGGGTCGAATCACCCTTGAGAGGAGTCTCTAGCCGGAGCCCTTCGAGCTGGTGCCCTGTGAGGTACAACTTTTACCGTTACAAAGTCAATATGAGTGATTTTAAATGGTTGCTCCGCGATGTTTGTAAGCATGGTCTTTGTCCAAGAAAGTGTTGTTTCTTGAGGAAATGAAGGTTATAAAGCAGAAATTCACGTTTTTAAAATAGCGGATTGTCATACTTTATATTTTTACTAAAATTAATATAATCACAATTGTAATGTAAAAGTAAGAGATTGCTTTGAATCATTGTAATCTATACAAATATTTCAGTTATTCTCAGTGACTTTAATTATGCCTTTTGTTTTTTTGGCGGCAAAATAGGCCATATTTGGCGATTGTAAAAATAATACTTCACTGGTTCATAAAAACAACATTAACGACGACAAAGCCTTCTGCTGATTCTGTAAAAAGCCGCACCACGAGACAACACAATGCTTCCGCCGTCTAAACAAATACGCTCGAGACAGTGTAATCGGAACCGGGTGAAGACAACCTGGAAAAAATGTTTAAGGAGAAAAATTATTTTTCAATTCTTAGATTCAGATACAATAATCATTTGAAGACATTACCTGTCGTAATCTCTGATTATCATACAAATTATCTTATAGATATGGACTCAACATGTTAATTAATTAATGAGACAGTGACTAACAAAAAATTAAAACTTAATAAAATTCCACATATCGTACCGTTACAGTGGTTCGAAAGTACCTACCATTTACAATCCCTATTTTGTTACAAATGCTTTTGTGGAATTTCCCGAAGTAAAATTGAAACTTGATCTTTTGGTAGTACTACACAATCATTCTAATTACGATGTTGTTATAGAAGAAAATATATATTTTTATATATTTAACATTTCAAGTCTTTTATTAATAACGAAGGAGACAACGTCAGCCGAAAATAAAAATTTCATTATTTTTTGACATTTCTCGAAACCAATAGAAATTTTCAATTCCAGTAATTCAAATACGTTCTTGCCAATCAAAACATTAAAACAGTGGAAATAATCTACTCCAGCAAGAATAATTTAATCTATTAATGTGTAGCTATACATGTTTATAGCTCAATATCGACGGCGAACTGAAATTCATTCCTCGAGAAACAAATATATCTAAGATGAATATTTTCGATAAATCTTAATACTCCCACAGCATGGCACTGCTTTTGGAATCTGTGACCTTTGCTGTTTGTATTGCTAACCTTGTTTTAGGATGAGAAAGTCTATTTGGAGGCTGTCAGTATACGCCTCACACGAGAACCCGTCGCGTGCACACGGGAAAAGCCTATTTTCTGGACTCGTAATGAAATATACTAACAGATATCAAAGAATAAAAATATATTATTCTACGCTTTACAACTAGTTTTGAAAAATACTTTTCAAAAACAGTGACCGTTCAACGAAGAAGAAACAACTACTTCCCGGGCTACATGCCCCGACAGACATTGAATTACACTTCTAAGTTAAACGGGGTTGGTAAATCTACAAGATTTAAACCAACCATTCTGGTTGGCAACTAGAAGGGACAACATAACTTGTAGACCGGTTTCGACGGTTGATATCTTTTGGTAACACGCTTTACTAAATACGACAATTTTACAGGAAACTGTAATAATTCTATATGTTTCAAGATAACGAGCTTGTTGTCAAATTTCGAATTTTGGTTTGTGACTTAGAGGTGAGATGTCGCTATTTTCGCAACTAAAACATTTCCGTAACTGGAAGATATGTACAGTTGTTGATTATAGTCACATTTCAGTCCGGGATTAACTCTCGGACGATAACATATACCTTGTACTGATGAGGCGCAATACGTCGAAACCGGTATACAAGTTATGTTGTCCCTTCTAGTTGCAAACCAGAATGGTTGGTTTAAATCTTGTAGATTTACCAACCCCGTTTGACTTAGAAGTGTAATTCAATGTCTGTCGGGGCATGTAGCCCGGGAAGTAGTTGTTTCTTCTTCGTTGAACGGTCACTGTTTTTGTAAAATATTTTCCAAAACTTAGTTTGTAAAGCGTAGAATAATATATTTTTATTCTTTGATATCTGTTGGTAACACGCTTTACTAAATACGACAATTTTACAGGAAACTGTAATAATTCTGAAATATACTACTTAAAACAACAATTTTGGTCAATTACTCACATGATAGTGTTAGAGATTTTGAATTTGTGGGTGATTAAACAGAAAGATATTCAGGTGAGCTTTTTCACCGAGTGTCCTTTCTTTATTGTTTTATGTCTCTATATCAATGCCGTAATTACTGATTGTTATTATGTTATGTAATCCCCGCATGTACCATAAAGTAAAACTCCTAGGTACTAGGCCTCATTGGTAGATAAATTAGTGATAGAACACAATGCGAGTTAAATCCCTTTGTATTCGGTGATTGATCGAATAATTATTTTACTAGACGTCAAAAAATAATAGTTCAATACTATTATAACGCTTTACAGAATTAGGAGAATAAATTTCCAAAGAACTGACCGTTCACTAAGGAGCAACAACTACTTCTCGGGCTATATGCCCCGACAGACATTGAATTACACTTCTAAAGTAAACGGGGTTGGTATATCTGTTAAGATAGAACCAACCATTCTGGTTTGCGATCAGAAGGAATAACATTACTTGTAGACCGGTTTCGTCGTATTTGCGCCTCATCAGTACAAGGTAGATGCTATTCGTCCAAAAGCTCTAAGAGCATAATCCTGGACTGGCGACTACGTTGATACCACACCAATACATTAACATCAGTAAAGGAAATGCTAAGAGTGCGATATCAGCGACATCTCCACATCTAATCAGAAACCAAAATTCTATATCGACAAAAAACCATCTCGGTTTGTGATTACTTCTAATCGCAAACCAGAATGGTTGGTTCTGTCTTAACAGATATACCAACTCCGCTTACTTTAGGAGTGTAATTCAATGTCTGTCAGGGCATATAGCCCGAGAAGTAGTTGTTGCTTCTTAGTGAACGGTCTGTTCTTTGGAAATTTATTTTTCTAATTTTGTAAAGCGTTATAATAGTATTGAACTATTATTTTTTGACGTTTATAGATCACGCTTTACTAAAATATGACAATTATTTACAGGTAACTGTAATTGAGTACATTATTTAACTAATCAGTACAGTTTATGAAGACGAACACTCACGCATATTTTCTTTGTTATAGGTAAGCCCGACTATGCGCACATGGTAGAGCCTCGACCAATCCACTATGACCTTTCCAATTAAGTAAAAGTTTTGTTCTTAATTCGTATTTTGTTTTAAATATTAATATATCATTTGGTTCTTATATCTATTTCTCTCTTTTATTAATTCCAAAATCTACGTTACAAACAATAATTTCTCGAAACACTAAACTGAACCACAATTTTGAAACACAGTCAATAACAGAATGCCTCGAATAATTTTTACTGAACTTGAAACCTTTTATAAAAGCCCAAAATTCATAAGTAGATAGTAATCGTAAATCAACGCCTTTCCTTGGTGAGAAATATGAAAACGTTAAACGTAACAGCCGACACGTGTGTTCAAGAATTTCTTGGTTCGCCTTTCATAAGAGTATCGATAAATACATTTTAAAAGAACAATTTTCGTCAATTACTTTCATACGTGACAGTATTTCCATCGTGTTATTCAGAAACTTATTAATTGGAAAGTATGAAATGTGTATGCTGGAATATATCCATCGTCTCATTCAGTAAAATGACCCATCGCATATATGTGCATGCTGCAATATTACCATCGTGTCAAACGGAAAAAGTAACTATAAATGGCCCATCGTGAACTCGTGCATACTGCAGTATTCCCATCGCGCCATTTGTTGATTTATTGTTGAAAATTAAAATTGTTGACACCAGAACAGTCTGAGTGATTTTTCTCTTTTGCACATTTCAGGGAGAAAAACAAACAAACTTTTACAAAAATACTAAGAAACGTTATTATTTTAGATTGTAACTAAAGGAGGAGGCAGCCGGCTTATGGAGAAATGGGCTTCAAGAAATTTCATGAATTGTCAGTATATTGTAGTTGACGACTTCCTGAACAATAGTATCCATGGGCCCAACTCAATCCTATGACTAGTTTCAGAGATACAGGATGTTGAAGTTGGAAAATAGCCATTTTTTAAAAGCATGTATTTCTTATTTTCTTCAATGTATCGAGCATTTTTTCCTCTGATCGTGCTCTAATTACACTAAATATCAATCCACTATGAGAGAAAGTTTCATTTGCTACAGGGATACTGAAAAATTAGAAAAACGGAACGTTGACTTGAAATATAATTCAACTTTCAGGAATTTCAATATCTGGCTGGATTTTCTTCTGCTTGGTTTATAATAATAAGATATGCAAACATTTTTTACAGGGCGAGTCAGAAAGTTGATCGCCCTGTATCCTACATTTAATAAAATTTTATATACTTTGTATTGCATGTTAGTAGGTGACGTTAAGTCATTTTGGAATATATATAAATTATATATAATATACAGGGCTATTCAAAAGATATGTATGGAAGAAAATCCGAGAATCGATTTTTTTTGGAAATCTCCCTGTAATTAAATATTTCCTTGGTGAATTTCTGTGATACTTTCATATTACCTTTGCTTTGAGTTTGTTGGTCGGATGTGAAAGTTTTGTCAACTTGCTATGATCAGTTTTTATATGCCGACAATATGATGTCAAGCCTATCATTATTTTCTTCATATATGTATATCGGTATTTTTGATGTTGTTTACGTTATACCATAATCGACATATACATAAAAACAAACAAAATAAATATAAGCTGATCTTGATATCGGAAAAAACAATTAACATAAACATGTCGAAACTAACTGAAGTTACTGAAGGAATTCAAAGGTCTACAATATCTGGACCATGATCTATGTTTTCTGGTACTATCCTTTCAGCTGCATCAGTTATTTCATTTAGGAGATAAGTAGATGGATATTTCACATTGTGTTCGTATCTGGCATAACCCAAAAACCATAAAACACTGGTCATATGAGCACATGTACCTAAAGTTCTAGCTCCCGACTTACAAGTACAATAATAGTGAAGTTCCAAAGGTTGATTTTCGATATCATCTTCAACAGTGAAAGCTATCCACAACATATATTTACATGAATTACGAAACCTAGAGTAAACTCGCATTCGTATAATGTTCGGCTCCTCCACCATTTCATCGAATTGAAGAATATTTGTTTCTTCTCTTTGAAGTTTGTCGCGAATATAACTTTTTGCCAAGTTAACATGATAAATTCCCGTCAGCTGTTTCAAATATTGTAAATCCAAACGAAGAAATTCAGGTGCGTGCAAGTGGTTTAATAAAGTCCAATGACCATTCCTTAAATGTAGGTTTTCAACTTGAACCCTTCTTTGCATAATATTAACTTCTTCTAATTGATCTAATATTTCCTGCGCTGTTTGTAATGTACCAGGAATGGTTATTGGGGGATGGAATTTATTTATTAGAGCTCCAGCTATCTGATAATATTCCTTTATATTAGCAGCATGGTGTATCGAAACTGTATTTTTTAAAAATTTGAATATTGACTTTAAATGTCCATTACGAGATTCCACTATCCAACGTGTAGTTGTAATATATCGTGCAAAATACTCATCACGAGTTTCCAATTGAGTCAGTCCTCTCACATAAAGAGGAGGCATAAGACATTTGATACCAATCTCTTACAATAACGGAACCGAATCTCGATACCCTCTGTCCACAATTGCAATGTCCCCCTTTCCAAACCAATTCCTCATTCCATTTACATCGTTGTTTAGCTCAAACTGAAAAATAGTGGCATCATTATTTCGGACGTCGGAAAAATATGGTCCATTAATAGCTAGGATGTATCCATCAGGAGCGACTGTCAATTCGGGTTTTACCATATACTGCATTTTATAATAACAGTACGATTGTCTTAGTACTCGAAAATTGAAACTTTTTTTTGGTATACGTACAGTCTATATATACTATAGCTTTAGTAACGCCAGGCTGAGAATTATAAAGATTGTTGGTAAATTCCGAGACATGTCTTTCTATAAAGTTTTCTCTGGTGATTGCATCAAATCCCATATTATATGGTACAAACCGTTGCATTAAACACAACCGTACCTTATTTATAATCGAACTAGTTGTTTGTCGAGAAGGATAATGAAATATTATTTTTAAAAAATTATCTGATAAGCCTTGTCGCATTTTCAGGAGGAAAGACGTCAAGTGTTTTCTTGTAATAACTATACGATTTCCGTCATGCTCAAATAAATTACGGGTCTCGTACAATTATTTTTTGGAATCGATGTTAATGATTTGAATTCATCGTCTGTGAAATCATCCATATTTTCATAGTTTCGACCGTGATTCGTGGTTGCAGCTGTTCGAAGGCACGGGAGAAATTGAAACAGATCGTTTATCACGTATAGTCGGTTGAGAGAACGTAATCCACCATGCAACATGTTCAAAAGAAGGCCGTCTTCATTGAGATGATGTCGACATATACGTACATAGTCAGGAACAACTATGTTCGAAATAATAACTATATTAACCCTACATTCAATATTGAGTCTCCGAATATTATCATTGGCATTACATATCATGCAGGTATGTGATTTAGCCGGGAAAAGTACATTAATCCTGAGATGATTTAGATTATTTTCAATTGCTATGATTTCTAACATACCCTGCTATCTTCATCAATATTCAAAGGGGGTCCCCCACGAGCTTCACGTCCAAAATTGCAAGTTCTTGCAGTAAAATGTTCTCTTCATCATAAAGACGATTCGTTTGTTGTCTATTATAATTTCTGCTACACACATAGCAATTTGCTCTATTCGCGAAAGCCATAATACACAATTGAACATTAACAATCGTTAACAAAAGTATTTATGAAAAACTGCTTAGAATAATGCTAACATCAATAGTTTATGACACAATTGGTACACTTATACACTAACCCTTTATTTTTGACAGATACGTCTAAATACCAACAATTTGTCGTCACAGACTACTATGAGTTTTAATTGTATCAGGTTTTTCAGTATGAATTCATGTTATTTCGATTGACTGGCTTTTAAAAAAGTCATGAAAATTGAGGGAGGGACTTTTCATATTCTTATTTTGAGAAATACAGGGTGTTGATGTTTTTAAGTTGAAGAGTTTGATGATAATGGGTTACCTGTTGATGACGTAATTTGTATTTATAAATATAAATGGAATGAGGAATTGGTGTGGAAAGGGGGACATTGCAATTGTGGACAGAGGGTATCGAGATTCGGTTCCGTTATTGTAAGAGATTGGTATCAAATGTCTTATGCCTCCTCTTTATGTGAGAGGACTGACTCAATTGGAAACTCGTGATGAGTATTTTGCACGATATATTACAACTACACGTTGGATAGTGGAATCTCGTAATGGACATTTAAAGTCAATATTCAAATTTTTAAAAAATACAATTTCGATACACCTTGCTGCTAATATAAAGGAATATTATCAGATAGCTGGAGCTCTAATGAATAAATTCCATCCCCCAATAACCATTCCTGGTACATTACAAACAGCGCAGGAAATATTAGATCAATTAGAAGAAGTTAATATTATGGAAACAAGAGTTCAAGCTGAACACCTACATTTAAGGAATGGTCATTGGACTTTATTAAACCACTTGCACGCACCTGAATTTCCTCGTTCGGATTCAAATTATTTGAAACAGCTGACAGGAATTTATCATGTCAACTTGGCAAAAAGTTATATTCGCGACAAACTTCAAAGAGAAGAAACAAATATTCTCCAATTCGATGAAATGGTGGAGGAGCCGAACATTTTACGAGTGCGAGTTTACTCTAGGTTTCGTAATTCATGTAAATATATGTTGTGGATAGCTTTCACTGTTGAAGATGATATCTAAAATCAACATTTGGAACTTCACTATTATTGTACTTGTAAGTCGGGAGATAGAACTTTAGGTATATGTGCTCATGTGGCCAGTGTTTTATGGTTTTTGGGTTATGCCAGATACGAAGAGAATTGTGAAATATCCATCTACTCATATCCTAAATGAAATAACTGATGCAGCTGAAAGGAGAGTACCAGAAAACATAGATCATTGTCCAGATATTGTAGACTTTTGAATTTCTTCAGTAACTTCAGTTGGTTTCGACATGTTTATGTTGATTGTTTTTTCCGATATCAAGATCAGCTTATACTACTTATACTACTAACATGCAATACAAAGTATATAAAATTTTATTAAATGTAGGATACAGGGTGATCAACTTTTTGACTCGCCCTGTAGAAAATGTTTGCATATCTCATTATTATAAACCAACCAGAAGCAAATCCAGCCAGATTTTGGAATTCCTGAAAGTTGAATTATATTTCAAGTCAACGTTCCGTTTTTCTAATTTTTCAGTATCCCTATAGCAAACGAAACTTTCTCTCATAAGGGACTGATATTTAGTGAAATTAGAAAACTATCACAGTGAAATATTCTCGATACATTGGAAAAAATAAGAAATACATGCTTTTAAAAAATGCCTATTTTCCAACTTCAACACCCTGTATCTCTGAAACTAGTAATAGGATTGAGTTGGGCCCTAGACTTCTTGTTTGATTCTATCTAAAATTTGAATTATTATCATTAACTGTATTAAAATTTCCTTCTATTACCATTATAACTATTCTAATTTCTATTTTATAGTTTCTTAGATTTATATATTTTTTTGTTCCCCCTATTAAAATTACTTCTAGTAATATCATTTCCCCTAAACTTATTTTCATTTATTCTTTCAATCAATTAACTTCCACTCTGATTATATGTTTTTTCATCCTATGATTCCTATTTCTATTTTTCCCAAAAGTTATATACTTTGCCTTATTTTTAATAATATCTATAGACACCTTTGGATGTAATTTTTTTATATTACTACCAAACTTGTGATCGTTTCCCCCATTATGCCAAGATATTATCGTTTTGCCATATTTTTTTTTCTTTTTCCAATTCCTGCAACCATTTTCCTTTCCTATAAACATTTCTTTTCTTATTTCTTACAATTTTCTTTTTGTTTCTTGATATTTTACTAGTTTACTTTTTGACTCATCATTATCTACTTTTTGTTCCATTATTTTTATTTTATCATTATGCTCTTGGATCTGTTGCTTTATATATTTCACCTTGATTACCATTGTTTGCTGATATTTTAAAATACTTTCTTCTGTTTCCTTAGTTTGATTACGAATATTGTCAATACCTTGTTCATATTCAATGTTTAATTCTCTTATTTTCTCTAAGTTTCCCATTTTTAATTCTTTTATCTGGGTTTGGATTTTTTTGGGTTTCGGAACCAATTCATGTCTTAAAATCCTCTCTATGTTCATTATTTCTATAACCTTTTCTTGTTTCTTCACCAACTCTTCTCCTATTTGCTCAAAATTATTCATAATTTGTAATTTTATATTTTTTCTCCAACTTTTTCTGCCCCTCTTAAAATTTCTTTTCTAATGTCGTCTCCATTTCCTTTATCTTTTTTTCTGTTTTGGTTAATCCTTGTTCTATTTTTTTTCAATTTGTTCCAGTTTGCTTTGTCCTTGTTCTATTTTTTTTCAACTTGTTCTAGTTTGCTTTGTCCTTGTTCTATTTTGTTTTTTAATTCATCTTGTCCTTGTTTCATATTTTCCATCAACTTATTTAGCATATCCATTACATTAACTTCTTTGCTCATCTTTCTTGATTCAACCACATTTGTTACATCTGCCTTCTCCTCCAATGTATTTTCTTGTAATTTATTTGTTTCTACTATTTGTCCCTCTTCTTGTATATAGTCTACTTTAACACATTAATTCTCTTCACTTTCCTCATTCATCTCTTTAGAATTATCCATTAAACATTTACTCCTGCTATTCATTTTTATTTATTGATATATATTTTTTCTAATTAACAATTAAATTAAATTAAAATAATAATATATAATTATTTAGATAAAATTTAATAAAACAAAATTGAATATATAATAATTTAAAAGTACAAGTGTTCAAGTATCTGTATTTAAATATCCTATTTTTTGTTAAAAACCTGTAAATCGTATTATATTGAGTGGTAGGTAATCTATAACTATTTATTTTCTTTTCTTTAATAAGAGTATTAGAAAACAACTAAATTGTGTTAATTCTTCAAGGTCTACACTTTTAATATTTTCAATTTTTTTTTCAAATTTAATAACGACATTATGACGATACACCATGTTCCTCTGTTTTGGTGAGGTTTAATACGATTGTTAAAAATAAAGTGGTGCTCTTCTATACACTATTTTCAATTGTTATACATTTTAAAACTAAGCAACAGTTTCCATGCCTTGTGCTCACCGATGAAAGGATGGCGTTCGCACTTATGTAGTTTACTTTTTTTGTTGCTACACAATATTAAAATTTAATTGTTAAAAAAATAGCTACACTCAACTTTTTTATTGTGAACATTCACGAAAAAAAGAAACAAAATAAGAAAGACAAAATATTAATTTTGCAATATCAAATACGTCAATGTATTCGTAGGAATGAGTTTATTTTTGGGAATCGAAGCTTAATTTTTCACAATAAAAAAATGCCTTCAACAACTACAGTGACAGAAAATAATGATGATCATATTATACATCCTTCACATTTAAATCCCATTCAATCGGAACCAATATTCCAAAAAAGAGATTTCTGAATCAATTTCTTCATAAATAGATATATTCATCCTTTTGTAGTTCAAAAGTGATTGACCGGTTACCTGAAAAAAAACAAAACTCGACCCAATGTATATTTCTTCATCATCGCTCTTGTCAGCATTTCGCGCTGTATTTATTCAATGTCAATATGAATTAGGTCATTTTCACAGAATTCCAATTAATAATGCTGTTTCCGACTCCGCCCTTTCATGTCACGTCATACAATTCAGGGGTAGCACGTAGAAAAAAATGTTTTAAAAAATTACTTAAATGAATCGCATCAAATATCATGGAAATTGTTTTATATTCTTCCGTGTGACTTTGATGAAGAGAGTCAATTTAATAATTTTGTAAGTTTTTATCTCCACCACCTCTAGTGTTGTGTTGTTATTTTTCATTTCGGTCAAAAGTATTATGTATATAGATACACCAATTTGGATGAAATAGAATTAGCAAATATTTTATAAAAAACAAACTAAAGCCCAGTCACGCATTGCTGTGTCTCAGTTGAAAATTTCAAATTGTAATGTTACTATCTATTGATTTATTTATTAAACTTAATTTATATACACACTCTACTTAATGTCTACTAATTTATTTACACTCGGTATAATCGTTCTAATTTATTTTTACCATTTGAATATCACACTATTTATCTTCACTATTTCATTCACTGTCCGATTACTAAGAACTTCTGTAAACTGTTTCTTTGTCTTCAAGATTCTTGAACTTCCACGCCCGTCCTATGCGTAAACAAAACGATTTGTCTGGAATGTTCTTGAAAAGCGCATTCGCCAAAAATTTATAATCGAAGGACAGGGCTGGCTTTGAGTAGGTGACCTCGCAACAATATTATGCATTATTGGGGTAATATTTTCTTCGCGGCATATTTTGCATATTTTTCACGAAACAATTAACTCGCTTGTTAATTCACTGGTAAATATGAAAATTACAGTTTTCACTACAAAATGTCTATAATATATAACTACTAGTCGATGGCATCGCACTTAATACGAAAAAGTCCTATATCCATGAGAAATGGGCTGTGTCGAATTCCGCAGAAACCTACCTGCGTCCTCAATCCTATGTCGAGTTCCGCAAAAGGTCTTATTAGAATATGGCTAACAGCTAAAGGCCAGTTTTTACGAGAGCTTATTTTTTCAACACTGTATACTTTTTTCAATCATTTTCCTTGCCATTCTCGATAAATTACGAAAGCGTCTAGTCCCACTTGTTAATGATACGATAATCCCTCTTTCGCGTAGTTTCGCATAAATTCGACCCTAGCCCATGAAATGGCATATAGTTGATTTATACACAAAAGAAAAAAAAATGTTGATTCAGTTATATACAGGTTGATTGATTAGTGTGATAAAGCTCAGTAGATCTGTTATCATGAAAAATACCTAAAAAAAGTTATGCATAAAATTGTAGATAGCGTTGAGTTTCATATTTCAAAATTAGTTACAATATGACAAGTTGTTCCATAACTTAGTGTCAGATCACAGTTATAGAACAGGTATTGTATAATTGGATGGGAGAGAGTGAATAATAATCTATTGGAGCCAATGATTTTGAATGATTATCAAAATTTATAAACACGAATGATTGTGCTACTATTTATTAAATCAAATACATGGTGAGTCAAAACTCAAGAACATTATTTTCTCAGTAATTTTAAATGGTTCACTCTGGATTTTATATCATTATCGAAGTTCTATGATCGGGCGTCGACCCAGCACTGTGGTTGAACCTCTGATGCGATAATTACAGTGAATAATAGTCGAGCGTGGTTAGTACTTCGATGGGGGACCACTGGGGAAACACCGTCGTAAAGCCCGTACAGCCTGCAGCTAAACACCTTAGATTACTAGGGTCAGTAGCATATCACAGCTCGCCGGATGGATTGACAGCAAATTATCAATATTTGGCTTCAGTTTTGTTAGGAATAACCCCAAATCTCCTCGTTCTGTGATATTCAATCTGCTCCTTTTATTTGTTAAAAGGTTTGTAACGACACTAAAACTTTTTTCGGCATGATATGACGAGGGAAACGCTATCAGAAGCTAACGTTTATACTTGGCATTCGTATTTATATTGGTGAAGAATCAAACCTTGAATGATCACTGCCCTCCGAAAGTAGCACTTTCCTCCCTTGTTATACAAATAGCTATTGATGTTTTATGTCAGATAATTGAAAAATATATTGTCATTTTTAATAAAAGGTTATATATTAAAAATATTGAATAATTTATTATATTAAAGTACAAATACTATTATTAATAAACAATAGATTATGGGTCTATGCAATTAATACGTGAAGAAAAAGGAAATTAAAAATATGGCTCAAGTTAACACAAGTCACAGAATTGCACCTCTACCTAATGATTATTATGATACATGGAAAATTCAAGCACAAGCGTTATCAATAAGAGCTGGACTATGGGATTACATTTCCGGAGAAGCAAAAATTCCAGCAAAAGACGATCAAGCTAAACAAAATTGGAAAGAGAATGATTTAAATGCCAAATCAGAACTAATACTAATCATTTCCCATTCGGAATTAAAACAAGTTAAAACATCTTAAGATATATGGGACATATTGGAGAAAAGGGCGAATTTATTAAAAAATTTAATTCAACATAAAATGCGAGGAGGCGATAATATAAGAACACATTTAAATAATTTTTGTGATACTGTAGACAAATTAGCCGATATGCAAATAACAGTAAATGACGATTTGTTAAGTATCATGATGCTATATTCACTACCAAGTTCTTTTGAAAATTTTCGTATTGCAATTGAATCTAGAGATGATCTACCAACGCCAGAAAATCTATTAATTAAAATATTGGAAGAAAGCGAAGCTCGTAACAAAAATTCAGATCAAAAAACACAAGAAGGTGCATTTGTAAGCTGGAACTTTTCAAAGAAATTTCAACAAAAATCGCAATGAAGAAAATACTAATAAATATCCTAATAAGCAAAATAGAATAAAATGCAGCAAATGTTTCAAATATGGACATTTAGCAAAATACTGTCGATCTAAGTTTCCAAGAGACAATAATAACTCTTACAAAACAGAAATATGTTATTCGTAAAATTTTCGAAATCAAGATAAAGAAGAATGATGTCTATATAGTGGTTCTACATCTCACTTATGTTTAAACAAAGAAAAATTTAGAGAAATAGATACTAATACTAAAGGAAAATTGTCTTAAACTTGCATCCAAAGATCAAACTACCTATGTTGAAGGCATTGGAACAATAAAGTTGAAGATATCTGAAGAACATACTGTTAATTTAACAAATACTCTGTATGTACCGAATTTAACGACAAATCTAATGTCAGTGGGTAAAATAACTCACAAAAATTATGGAGTTTCATTTAAGAAAAATGAAACAATAATATTTGATCAAAATGAACATAAAACTTTAAATGCTCAAAGACAAGGTGACCTATTCTACATTAAAGAAGCAGAAGATGAATTAAATGAAGCACGTTATTTTTCTGAAAATAATAAAATAATGACTTGGCACAGAAAACTTGGTCATTTGAATGAAACAGACTAAAAAAATGCTTTAAAAAATGAATCAATTTATGTATTAGATTTTAATATGAAAGAAAATTGGAAGATTGTGAAATATGCATTCAAGGAAAGATGACCAGACAACTTTTGCATTCAAGAGACGTTCCTTTAGAAATTATTCATTCAGATGTTTGGGGACAGTTTCAGGTGCAATCACCGGTCGGTTGAAAATATTTTGTAAGATTTACTGACGAAGTTTCAAGATATTGTAAAATCTATTGCTTAAAACAAAAAAATGTAGTACTCGAAGGTTTCAAAAATTACAAAAATGAAGTGGAAAACGAACACAACACAAAAATTAAATACCTACACAGTGACAATGAAAAATCTGAATATTGCAACAATGAATTCGATAATTACCCAAAAAATTATGGAATTAAAAGAAGACTTTCATCACCATACACTTCTGAACAAAACGGGTTGACTGAAAAAAAATCGGTCATTGTTAGACAAAACAAAATGTTTGCTTATTGAAGCTAAATTTCCTCTAAAATTTTGGGTTGAGCCGTAAATACAGCAAATTATTCATTAAACAGATGTCCATCAAGTTCTATAAATGGAAAAACTCCATTTGAATTATGGGTAGAAGGAGTACCTTCAGCAAAACATCTACAAATTTTTGGTTTGAAAGCATGTTTTAAATAAAAAACCAAATAGAGGAAAATTTGCTCCAAAATCCGAGAAAGGATTTTTTATGGGCTATTCAGAGATTTCAAAAGCTTTCAGAATATGGATGCCACAAATTAACAAAATAGTAGTTTCAAGGGATGTAAAAATTCTTAACAAAATGACAAACGAATTTGAAGAGATTAATTGTGAATATTTAAATTATGAAAGTTTTCCAGAAAAAAAAGAAGAAACAGCCAAAAATAAAGTATTGATAGAAATAACCAGAAAACAAATAGTTTACAACAAAATAAAGAACATAATTTACTAAATGAAGAACAAAATTTTCTAAATGAAGTAGAAAACGAAGAAAATGAGCTAGAAAATAGAGAAGACTAATCCAAATTCAAGAAGAAAACAGTTTTGATTAAATAAATTTTGAAGATAGAAACAGAAATAATATAATGCCAACAAGAAAGAACAAAATACCAAAATGGACCGAAGATTATTGTATGTCTTATTTTGGCGAAGAAATAGAAAATTAAAAGACAAAAGATGAAGAATATTGGAAAGAAGCGATAAAAAATGAATTAATAGCATATATAAAAAATGAGACTTGGGTACTAAAAGAAAGAAAATCAAATAGAAATATAGTAAGTTGCAAAATGATATTAAAAGAAAAATTTAATGCAAATGGAACATTAAATAAAAAAAGGCTCGTTTAGTTGCTAGAGGTTTCAACCAAAGACCAGGCATTGATTTTTTCGACACTTTTGCAACAGTAGCAAAATTAAGCTCAATCAGGTTATTATTAGAAGTTGCTGCTGAAGAAAATCTTGAACTCCAACAACTAGATGTCACCTCAGCTTTTTTGAATGGAGAATTGGACGGAGAAATTTGTATGGAATTACCAGAAAACATTGAAAAATATCTACAAGAAATAGTTTTAGAAGAAAGTACAAATGAAAACAATGAAACATTTATAAAATCTGTAAAAATGTTAGAAGACTTAAAAAGGAATACACTTGTTTTCTACAGAAAGCACTGTACGGTTTAAAGCAGGCTGGGAGACAGTGGCATAAGAAATTGGACACTAAATTAAAGGAAATGGGTTTCAGACCATCGACAGCTGATCCATGCATCTACGTATCCTTCAAAGGGGGAGAAAAAACCAGTATTGCCGTTTACGTAGATGATCTGATCATAGCAACATCCAATAAAAAACAAAAGAAAAAAGTTATAGAAGAATTAGAAAAATATTTTGAAATGAGAAATCTAGGAAATTTAAATTACTGTTTAGGAATAGAATTTCAACAACATAGAAATTTCATAAGTGTCAGCCAAAGGAAATATATACAAAAATTACTGAAAAATATGAAATGAAAAATTGTAAAAGTGTTTCTCATCCCATGGAAGTAGGTTCTAAACTAACAAAAGCGGAACAAATTGATGTACCATATCAAAATCTGATAGATTCTTTATTGTATATAGCCGAAGCAACACGTCCTGATATATCCTATGTGGTTAGCCATTTAAGCCAATTCAATACTTGCCATGTTAAAATACATTGGACTGCATCAAAGAGAATACTGAGGTATTTGGAAGGCACGAAAGAAAAATGTTTAATTTTCAAAAGAAAAGAAGAAGAAATCGTTGGTTATGCTGATACAGCCTGGGGCTCTTGTGCTGTCGATAGAAGGTCTTATACTGGATATTGTTTTTCTTTCGCAGGAGCACTAATAAGCTGGGAATCAAATAAACAAAGGACTGTTGCCTTATTTACTGCGGAAGCAGAATTCATGTCAATAACCGAAGCTTTTAAAGAAGCTGTTCACCTAAAACGTTTAATCAATGACATGGGAATTGAGCAAGAGCAAATATTGATTTTAAATGATAACCAAGCAGTACAGAAACCAGTTATTAGTTCAAAATCGAAACATATTGAAATAGAGGAAAATATCATAAAAGATTCCATTGATAAATGCGAAATTAGGATCGAGTATATAAGGACAGATGAAATGTTAGCAGATATCTTTACAAAAGCGTTAACTTCCATTCGTCACATAATTTTAACATATTTAGTTGGTTTAAAAAACGAAGTAATTTGTGAGGGGGATTGTCGGGATGAAAAAGTACACTCACTACTTCACTATTTTAAATATTTTTTCTATAGTGTGCTTAATATAGTTTTCGATGTTTTATGTCAGATAATTAAAAAATATATTGTCATATTTAATAAAACGTAACATGTTAAAAATATATAATTTATTATATTATATATTAAAGTACAAATACTATTATTAATAATTAATAATGAATAATATCACTACAAAATTTACTAAGACATGTGGAATTTTCTGCTGATTCGATTTAGAGCCCTATCAAAATTCTAATTATTCAATTATTCGGGTTATAAGTTGTTTTTGTTTTAAAATTAGAATTTTCGGAGATTTCTACTATTCTCACTTTGACGATTTATGGAATGGAATCCTTTCCGGTGATAGTTTTTGTGAATTGGTCTTTCAAAAGTACCCAGCTGGAATTTCAGCTCAATATTCACAGTTTTGTGGTTCAACACGGCTTTTTGGAATAAAAATGTGTTTTTCGTTGATATCATTTCAATTTGAAGGTAAAATATTAATTTTTCCAAAAGCTCAGTACACCGGTCGATTTCGTAATCCAATATGTTTTACATTCGTCTTACTTTAACTCACCTGTTCACATTTGAAAATTGTACACGATAAATACCTTCTAGAAGGCCATAAATTTAACGAATTTTTTTCCGTAGTGTAGTTGGACAAAGTTTTTCATTGTTAGAAAGCACATTATTTATAAAACATTCCTTCACCTTACTCACCCACGAAAACGAATGGAGATCCGAGAAAGAAATATAAATTTATATAATCGATAGCACATCATAAATTCTTCATATTATATGAACAAAAAAATAATTATTAATATCCCTTTTAGTGATAATTCTATTTGAATTCACTTACATTTTACACAAGTTAATGCTTTCCATAGACGATTTATTAATATTTGTTTTTTATTTTTTAGTATTCTATATTTTAGACCAGTTCGACCTTTTTTAAGATTTCTTCACTCGTATTTTGTCGTATTCCATGTTTTAATGGCTCCATTTTCATAACCATAACCTTGTTCGTTCCCTCTATGAGACGACTATGTCAACGTAGTCGCCCATACTCGAAAAAACTTGAATTTTTTAGAAGTAGGAATACATATTTTATGTAAATGTATTAATAAATTGTAAACATAAGGACTTGGGAGCTGTTCTTTCTGATATCTCCGTATTCCATGAAATTTTAATTATTTTCTCTTTTGTATACAAAAGAAAAAATAATTAAAATTTTATCGAATACGGAGGTATTACGGAGGTATATTACGAAACTCCTGTTAGACAAAATAAATTTTTTCTCTTCAACGTACAGTAAGCTACAGAGCGTTGATTTACCTACGATTTTCACATAAAAGTGTCCATACCTCTTAAAGGACTCTGTATAACGTAGCGCAACCATATATCAAAAGCTTCAAAAAACTTTGAGCAATCCGAATTCAGTATAATATACAGGGGTTCCTTTTTAAAAAATCATATGTTTGTTTGGTATGTAACGGAGTGATTCAACACTCTGTATAGTTCGAGATAGTTTCAAAATATGCTCCAAAGACATCTACTAATTTTCTTGATAACATTTTTTGAATATTTTAACCTCCATCTTCATAGCATGAATAATTTTTTATTTCTATCATTTTTAATAAATGAGAGGAAAATGGAAAAAGGCATGACATGGATAAATTCACAGCTTTCCGACAAAGCTTTAAAGCTAAACATCATACAGCAATGGGAACTCTCAAAATCCATTTAAACTTATTGTATTTGAAGTTGCTCATATTTTATTGGCAGTTATAAAGTTACTTCAAAGCGATAGTGGCATGGACAACACATCAATTTAAACTTCTCCCAACAGAATGAAGCAAACCGCTAGTAACAATCGATTATGTAGGAAATTAAACCAAACTAGGATGAAACAATCACATAATAATAGTGAATAAAATGGGGAAATTATTATCGAAATTAGGATGTCGAAAGTCCAAAAACAGCTGTAGAAAATATACTGGAACTTATTGAATATGAAATTAAGACCTACAGACTCCATTTCGTGTTAATTACAAGAAAAATGTTGAATATGAGGGAGTTACGATGCATCTACCTTGTACTGACAAGTCTCAATACAATAAAACTCGTGTTAAGGCAAACATAACTCTAATTTCAAATACAGAACGTTGTTATAGACCACAAAGTTGCTGTAGGATAGGAGAAAACTGATAAGTATATTACGAAGTTTAAAGTTTGTACACATGGGATTAATGATAATGTTTCTCGTATACCCGAATGCGCTTATACCAGATATACCACCTTGTATTTCGTTTATTACAGAAAGTTAGAATAGGGTAAACTTTTGGGATTAAATTTTAGGTATTTTGTTGTTGTCTTTGAAGAAAAAAGCCGCCGGAACTAACCGATTTTCATAAATTACGAAGTGTTTACCAATACACAAAGCACGTAGGTACAGAATGGCTCGTCTAAGCTTAATAATAACATTCTTATAGCTTATGAAAGGACATTTGAATTATTACTTAACGGTTAAAGGAGTATTTAATAGATAGAGCTTGAATAATGTCTATGGAAAATATTTTTAATGGCTGTAGCAGCAGAAAAATTATACATCTCTTGTGTTTTCATGTCCATTTTGAACGGTTTAAGAAAAAAGACTTTTTCCCGGAATTTACGCTCTGACAGGATTTTGATTAAATTTCAACGGAAAAAATTACCACAATGTTAACTAGTGTTGTCTATACTAGTTTTAGTAAAGTTTGTTAAGCCACCCCGGAATTTGAAATTCGCTACAATGCGCATGCGAACTTGGAATTTGTGTACATAAACGTTCTCCTACACATTTATCAGTCGCTACAGACCAAAGTAGCAGAGATTAGATACAACGGCGAGTTTTGTTAAGAGTCGTTTTCTACCGATCTTATCGTCTTAATATTCATCAATTAATTTTATATTGTGTTACGGGACAAAGAATTATTTGTGCCTCTCTTTCAAACATCCAAAAATAAACTCTGTACCTACCAACTGCTGGTTTATTAAAAACAGATCCTGATTGTTTTAAGTAGGATTAATACAGTTAATGTCTCCGGGAATCCTTCCACGTTTCTCATGCGTCTCCGTAAAGGGCACCTAAAAATAATAAATAAGTATTTACCACTCATCTTTTATAACAGCATGAGATATAATAGGTCAAATATTTATTTTAAATTTACTGAATACCTAATTTGAACATAGGATGATCACCAGATCATAAAAGTTAGTAATTGAAAAATATAAAAGGCTTAAAGGTTATTTTGTTTACATGGTGTACTAAAGTAAGTAGATGACAATCTTGTCATATCTGTCAACCTTAGAAATAAATCCTCTCAAAGTGATTTCAGATCATTCATCATGATGTCACCTTTCTATTCATAGATCTAGTGATTAAAGACCATTGACCTTCCTTAAGAATTACTAGTTTTCTCCTTTTAATTTCTGTTATCAGAGCTTATCTCTGGTGTTAAGTACTTTGGTAACAAAGAAGTGAATGAGAAGAACATACCTTTTTTTCTAAGACTATCCATACGTAGATAGGAGATGGGTTTTCTTTTTTTTCTTCCATGTGAGGTTCGTGATAGACCACATGGTTTAGCAATTTTGCTGATTTTTGAAAATATATTTAAGTGAGCTTAGATTGTATTAGAGTGATCCTGTTGGAGCTCTACCACTCTGTATAAGTGGATATTTATTTTCGCTCAGCTTAAATTCCTGTCTCCACATCCGTAGCAGAAACCACTTTGAGGCCACACAACTTCTACGGTTTCTTTCTTCTTAATTATTTCTTTCTTTGTTCCTTTCTTCTTTCTTCCTTCTTTGGCTTTATTTTATTCATCGATATCTTCATTTCATTCCGGTATCGACAACATATATATGGTACATCACCTGCACCCAGTCATCATATCGGATACACCTGAACACACCTCTACCTCTAGGATATAGTATGCCACCACCAGTTCTTTTGGAGGGACATACCACAGCACCCGATAGTTGACAGGTAACCTTCCTACCTTACTTTTAACAAGGAATCCAGTGGTTTGAGTAGAAACCAACATTTGTCTAGAATAACAAATATAGTTATAAAACTAAGTATTACACGTAGAATATTTTGTCATACCTACTGAGGAACTTTAGTTTTCCTGGTGTCTTTACCCTCTGTTGAGGACAAATTGTAGATTAATTTAATGACAACTAGCACAACATTACAACTGAATTAGTTTTTTATTTCGAATCCCACCCTGAGATGAACAGGATCTTTTTAATCAAGGTAACAATTGGCAGTCGCTTTTAGAATAATAATAATAATATTGTAGTTCGGGATAATTGGATATCTGACCCGCAAGCTGTTCATCATCTACTACCACAATGCGAGTCTTCCATCATGCCAATGTCAAAATTTGGAAAAATAAATACAGTTTTCAAAGCAACCTAACCTTAAAAAGCTTTTTTACTTGACAAATCGTTACGAATCTGTCGCTTGTCTGCTCCCAGAGAGATCCGACGACCGGCGAATAGCGAATGATGAATAACATCATACCATCTTGTGGCATGTCCCAGGATTTCTGACTTCTAAAAAGCGAAAAGATGGCTTTTTTAATGATTCTCTCTCTACTTACTCTGTATCTAGTTCTTTCTGCAACACTTTCCACCACAATATGTAGTGGTGTGAAGTTGAGAATCACTCCCATGGCCGCAGTTGGGCATGTTTTCATTGCTCCTGTAATATATATACAGGCTAGTCTTTGAATTCGGGAGAGGTTGTCGCTCGTCGTCAATAGGCTAGTCGTACTACTTTTCGCAATGGCTCCATAGGTGATGATTGGTCTCACTATGGCAGCTCAGGATCCCTTAGTTAAAACCCTAATTTCTTCATGTCAAGTTCCTGCAGACCATTGAAGCCATTTTTGCCTTGTAAATAATCTCCTTTCAGTATTTGTTCTACAGGAGTTCACTGTCTAGAGTCAGAACTAGATATTTCACGCCTTGTCTTCAATCAAGCTCGCTCCCATTAAGTTTAACGGATTTAGGTTGGGTTTTCTTTTCTTAGTCAAGGCTATTCAGAAGGTTTTGGTGGGGTTGAAATAACTTCTACATCACTTACCTTCACCAGCTATTTGTAAAGTACGATGTCACAAAGGGTATCCTCGAATTTCCCCCTGGCTGTTATGACAATGTCATCGGTATATATCATTGACAGAATATTCCGAGGTCAGTCAAACCACACGGGAGTTCTTCAACCGTCAGACCCCACATTAACGTGGAGGCTACTTCTCCCTGTGGACATCCTCTGGTTGTACTGATGAAGACAATGTCTTCACTCGTCTCCGTCTCTGCTACTCTAGTGGTGAGCAGTTTCGTTGGATTCTGTGCTGTCTACACCTCATTTATTCAATATTCTTTTGACAGTTTCATGTGCAGTATTGTCTATGGCCAAATTAACGTTAATTAAAATCATAATAAGAACGGATATACACAACACCAAAGTGAATCACGTAGTAATAATAAACAAATTGAAATATCTCGTGTTCAAAATGTATTAAAATGTTTGACATACAGTGACCGACTCAAGGGCTCTATAAATTTTCGTTAAAACAAATTCTGTTGAAAAAAAAATCATCAAACGTTAGATCAAGTGAACAGTGACTCGACTTGAGAGAAAAAAGTTCGCTTCTGTTTTTAACAGCATTTTTAAAATTAGGAATTATCGATACTTTACTTACAAAGTAGCTAATTGAAAAATGTCTACATAAAGTAGAAGTATTCATTTCTTTTCGTCTTGTTTTTAGTCTTAAAAAAATAGAGACAATCAATGTCAATATTAATTAGTCGATTTTGGGAAGACACGGGATGGAATTTTGATCGGGTATTTTTCAATATCAATTTTTCATTTACGAATTTTTGTTTTTAGAAGCTTCCTTTACTTAACGAAATAATAGTTTTAATCAAATTAAGGCATTCGACGAGATTAATTAATTATTTCTTCGTATTGGACCGGTTTGAATGAGCATTTCTGATTTCGCAATCAAAATAAATTGATTGATGTATATACAGAATGTTCTAGGACTGAATTAAAATTAACTACAATTGTGCCAGACAAAACTGAAAAGTGTAACAGTTATAAATAGGATATATGAGTACATTTGTGATAGTTTCAATACACAGTGTTATGCAAAATGAGCGAAATATCTGATTTATGGCTTGTATACATTGTTGGTCATTTATAATGGAAGCCTTGAAAACAGTTCAAACGACATAGGTAGAAAGTTAAATGAGCAGGTCAAAGGACAATACTGAATACCCAAAACCCAGATTAATAACAAGTCCGAATAAGCAAGACCAAGGCTGCAAGTATTTGGGCATAACCAAGATCGGATAAGCTGGACCGATACCGATACCAGGACTGTCTTGGTCTTGATTTACTCATTTCTAAATAACATTGATTCTTTACAAAAAAAGAACCTATACGACACTCGAAATACCTATATGAAGGTTGTCCATGATTTTCTAAGTCAAACCACTATCTTCAATACATACCACTCAGTTGGTTGGCGGCTAGGGTGGTAGACATACCAAAAGTGGGCAGCACTAATTCAGTTAGACCAATTATCCTGACATCTCACCAGTTTAGAGACTTGAAAGAGTACTGGATGGTTATATCAGGTGGGTGACCTGTAATTCCCCTCTGAGCACCCACCCATATGATTATTGAAATGGAAATCAACAGGGAGATTGCGGTGGTCATATTTTTTAACATCGATGAGGGATGCACTACATTGTTTCAGCTTTGGCTTAAAAAAAAGCATAAAACCAATCATCACTGGCAGGATATATACAATGCTCACAAATAAAGCAGTCACCATACCTCTTCAGTACAAAGCCATCAGCTTTAAGGTTTGCAGGGGCTGCTCACAAGACGAGGTACTATCCCTTTTATTTTGGTCACTCTTGGTGGATAACTTTTTCAGTGCTCTCTAAAGAAAAGGGATAGAGCTGCAAGCTTATGCAAACAACCTGTCATCATTGCCAGGACCAAACTAGGGCAGGATAGCATATAATATTGACGATGTTCACAGTTGGTACCAAAGAGAACAGATGTCTGTAAGCCCTGGCAAGACTGTAATAATAGGTCCCTTCACTATAATGGATATTTTTGGCAATTAGGAGGTATGACACCGATAATTAGAACACAGCTTGCAGTTTCTGCAATGAAAGAAATTTATTTTTTGTTATTTACCAATCTTAAAATTATTGCTTACAAAACGTTACTTTCAATAAGAGAAATGACATTAATGTCCGATTTCACCAACCTGATCTCCCTAACTAAGTAATTCCTGAGCTAGGAAATGCCTAAATTCGATACTTACATAAATTGGATTCCACCAACCTACAAAATCCTTAGGTAAGAGATACCTAACTAAACTTCGGATTTGGATTCATTTTTGCGTATAATTGGTTCACTGCTTAATTTGAACTTGTAAACTGAATGGGTAGAGATAGAAGAAGGTGGAGAAAGAAAAAAAATAGCCCAAGTTTTTCAAATTTATGCCGAGTCCCTTGCTTTGTTTATTCTTCATTTTTCAAATTTTTCTCGTCCATAGACTAATTGTTAGTAAACGTGGAGTTCAAATAATATCTGTGAAAATGGTAGAGAAATGGAGTAGAAGTGCCAATTTTACATAGGAAGATCACTTCTTTGCAAAAATACAGTGTACTTTAATTTATAGGGAATACCGATTCATTACTGAAAAAAGGGGCAATAATCTAACTTAGATCTTTACCTGACCTATCACTTCCACATTCCGGAGCATCTTCAATTATCTCTAACATTTAAAACGGCGTCGTATTTTTGTGTTACCTACGCCGAAAGAAATCTGTTCCGTCCAATATCCCAAAATCATTGGTACGCGAACGAACTAATCGGGGTCCTTCATTTTCAGACTTTGATGAAGTATCAAACCTTTCGAGTCGTTCTACAAAACGTACAGTTCGCATATTCTCGAAATAATAACTGATAATAAAATTTCTGCAAACTCGACTTGCTATCAATCAAGATGACAACCGAGTAATGTCAAGTTAGGTATTTCTGTAAATTGTTTAGGCAGACCGAGCAAGCTGTCCTAATCAGGACTATCCCTCTTAGGCTTAGGTATTAGGTACTTAGCGCTTGGTGAAACGTAAATTGCATTTAGAAATTCTCAAATTCGACTTAGGTATTACCTAACTTCAAGAAATGGTTGGTGAAATCGGGCATTGATGTTCATTAACCATAATGTCACTTCCTAATCACAAGTAGTAGCTAAATTAATACAATGATGATTAACCACGTGTCAATGGATAATAGTATATTCTGTAACAAGGTTAGAATGAAAATTCGATGCGAGTGGAAAGTTCCGAGCGCGAGCCGAAGAAATGAACCACGAGCATCATGAATTTTCATTCTAACCGAGTAGCAAACCATACCTTCTCCTCGATCAAAGATTTTCAATGGAAATGAACAAAAGATAATTTATATTCCAGAACTCAATCACAATTATATTAGGTAAACACTCAATGTGATAGCAATAATTTTGACACTTACTCAAGTTTTGCCACTACGATGATAATCAACTGCCTCAAGGCTAATGTTATTATTGCTAACCTATGTAAGAATATTATTCTATCACATGAGAAAGAATGTAATAATTTGTTGCTTCATGTGTAATTGTATATTTAAGACACTACTTTTGTAATTTTTCACGGAATTCAATTTCATGAGATAATTTTCTTTCAAAATTCTCTTCTTCTCTTAAGTCTTATTCTTTATATTCTGTATATACGTAATTATTGTTACCTTCATCCAATTCTCTCACAGTGGAACTTTTAGTAGCCACTATAACTTTGTCAAATTCAGCATTTTCCAGTCCAATGTTTACACAGTCTTTTCTATCATTCTCTAATTTTTTGGCATTACTACATGACGCCATCATGTCGATTATATGTTAAAATAAAAGTAATTAATTAACTTTAACATAACAATGCCCTTGAAGTAATTTCACGGAGTTTTGTTAACTTTCTAGTAACTGAATGTGTGTAATACTCGTAAACTTGACTGCAAAGTAAATTTCACTAAGTTACATAGATTTTAACTGCAAATATGTAAACTTTGAAGTCATATATACTAGTAAGGAACGCGTGAAATTTACCTAAATACCTACTTCAAATTCTGATGACTATGAAGGTATAATGTGATGTAATATAGTAGTTTATCTCACTTTATAAATTTACTTAGAAGTTGTATTTACTTCAAAGTCATGATCCAAGTAGCAAGAACGTATGCAAGACTGAAATTTCAGCCTATCCTTTTACTTTACTTTGGATTCTAAATAGTAGGTAACAATTACTAATCTGTTACAATTTCTTAAAACGTGTTTGTAAATTAACTCTAATAGTATATTAAGTATTAAGAACGGTAAGGGTTGTTCACCGGTCGACAGCAATGTTTTGCTGGAGACCGGTAAAACCCTTAACGTTCGAGATGCTTATACCATTTTTTGCGCGATTGTATTGAAATAAATTTCAAATGAAATAATTTAAATTTCTTCGAAATGAACGAAAAGTGAAAAATGACATTTATACTTCTCGATCAGTTTAAAATATATTTGCATTTTGGTATAAAGTAGGCGGTTGCAGAGAAAATTTTACACGACGGTGCCTCGTCAGTTTCTCCTTTAGTTACGCTGAGTAATACGAATATGAATACCCTCGATAATAACATGGCAGGTACAAGCGGTATTAAAATTAGCCAATGTACCAATTGTACATTTAATTTTGATGTTTCAAATTAATGTTTTTGATTTTTTTGTCCTTTCTGTGAAATTGTTTTTATGCTAATTTATTACTTTTTATATTGTTCTATTCGGTTCTGTTCATTAAAAAAATATAAATCTTCTTATTTTTTGCGCGATCGATCTTTTTTGTTTATTTACAGCATCGGTTGTCAGGACGGTATCTTGTGTTTACTGGTTTCTAAGTCCAACACGTCGGTAAGTGATTTACTCACCGTTCAGACGTCGGTAAGTAAATTACTTACCGACGTCTTAGCCCTACATACATTTAAGAGGTCCTAAATAATATATTACTTCATTCATTACACAAAAGGAACAGGAGTTCGGTCCTGGCATTTATCACTGATACAAATGAATTGTCAGCTCTTAACAAATTAATATTTTAAACAGTGGTTTTATCGTGTTTTAAAACATATACTGCATTTAATATACAACATATTAGTGTACTTAACCATATACGTAAGTACGTTTTTTCGATATCCAAACGTAAACATCAATTTGAATCACCTAACCTGCAAGTTTCTTTTGGAACTATCTTGAACAAAAAGAGTCAAACCTCTACTCTTATCAATATCGATATGTTCGACGAAACTCGAAGAACAGGTCCGTATTCAAGTTCATGAGTGAAAATTCGTACAAAAATATGAATATGTCAACACTACCTGCTGGGACTTCTGACTACAGGGGTTCTCAGAATAATACCTTAAAAACTTACTCAGATGTAACTTCTCAACAACACTTCCCAAAGAAAGAGCAAGCAATAATCTTTCCTGTCATAGAAAACGCAGCACTTCAAGATTACCTTACACCACTAGGAACAATTATTGAACCCAAAAATATATTATTCGCTTCAAGACTATCGAACAAAAGAATTTGCATGTATCTTACTAGTCCTAGCATAGTAGAAAAGTTCATTACTAATCACGAAGGAAAGATCAAAATTAACAATGAAATTGTGCAGGCCCGTAAATATGTAACACCCTCAGAAAGGCTTGTACTTTCTAACGTTTGTCCTACAATACCTCACGCTATATTAGTGAATGAATTAAGCAAACTAGGCATTACCACTCTTTCTACGATGTCATTTCTTAGAATCAGCTCAAATCTCCCCAAATTTAATCACATTTACAGTTTTAGACGTCAAGTTTTTATAACTCCACCAGTACACATTCTTCCAGAATCCTTTTTAATAAATTATGAGGATACAATTTACAGAATTTTTCTCTCCCAAGACTCACTCTGCTTTTCTTGTAAAAAGCCAGGTCACACCGCAGCAAATTGTGAAACAGCATTACACTCTCCACCTCCCATTACTAGTACCCCTACCGCACCACTTGAGACTACTTCCCACAACAAACAACCAATAAACATAAATACTGAAACACCTACATCCTCCCAACAAAACTCTACAATGGAAACAGATACTGACAATCAAAACTTAGCAAAACGTACATTTAAGGAAATAGAGACACCTTCTCCTCAACCAGAAGAAGAAACAAACGAAACCAAGAAAGACCCCTTCGCTAAACCGCAACCAAAAGCAAACCTAAAGAAAATCAAAACAAACAACAAAAAAGAACTTCCAATCGAAGTTCTTATGGAGCCAGTGAGAAAAATTATCAACGAACACAATCCACCCTTTATCCTCAATTTCACCCAACTATCAGATCTTTTCGTAAACGTTTACGGATCAGCCGACCCAGTAAGTATCATTCAAGACTACACAACCGACCTCACAGCACTAATATATATGTTAACCAAAATTTATGCGCACTTTACCCACAGGGTTATCAAAACAAGATGTACAAAAATTAAGAAAAAACTTTTAATACACCTGCAATTAACCTATTCAGATACAGAACAAGAGAGCGATTGTTCACAAACGTCAAGCTATTAAAATACTTATCCATTTTCAATTCTTTCTCATCTATTTTACAATGGAACCAAAATGGTTTCATTGATAAACTTCCAATATTACAAAAGATCATAAACGAATTTAAATCTGACATAATTTGTTTGCAAGAAACCAACCTAAAACATAGCAATGTCCAAACATTAAATCAATTTCAAAAATTTTATAAACATCGAGATACCGCTCAAAAAGCTAGTGGAGGAGTAGCAATCCTCACTAAAAATAATATTGACGCCGTGGAAATCCCTTTAAATAGTAATCTTGAAGCCATTGCCATTAAGATCCATGACAAACAAGACATACATATCTGCAACCTACATCTTCCTCCAGGATCGAAAATAAACCAGCAGGACTTAGGCAATTTGATACAACAAATCCCCCATCCTAGAATCATATTAGGAGATTTCAATGCTCACAACTTTCTCTGGGGCTCAACATCTCAAAACACAAAGGGTCACCTTGTAGAACAAATATTAGACGACTTTAACCTTTCTGTTCTCAACGACGGCAGAGCCACAAGATTTAATATACAGACCGGAGAATCCTCATGTATTGACATTACAATCTGCGATCCAACCCTAACTCCTTCATTAACATGGGACAGACTAGATTATACCTACTGTAGTGACCATTACCCCATTATCATATACAACAATACAAAGAATAATACCAAACAAAACTTCCATCCTAAATGGAAACTTAAAACTGCCGACTGGCATCTCTACTCCACTGTCATTGAAGAAAAAATTAAATCTTGTGCTACCCTACCTAATATAGACGAATCATTAGAACAATTTTTAGAAACCATAAAACATGCAGCAAATATATCAATTGGAAAAACATCTTACACCAAACAACACACTCCGGTCCCATGGTGGAATAACGATTGCGAAGCAGCTCTAAGAGCCAGCAAAAAAGCTTTTAATAGATACAAACGATATAAGACTCCGGAAAACAAACTTCAATTTTTAAACTTGCGTGCAAAATCAAGGCACATGATCAAAAGTACAAAGCGCAAATCTTGGGCTGAATTTGTCTCATCATTAAACCCAGATACACCAATGACAGAGGTGTGGTAGAAGGTACGCAAAATATCTGGCATTCATTCAAGTAATAATATAAAAATACTCAACATGGGAGGAACTATATTGACTACTGACTCAACTATTGCAGATGCGCTTGCTGTAACGTATGAGAACCGTTCCAGCGATTGCAATTATACGAAAACTTTTTTAGCTCACAAAAAACTAGAAGAACAAAACCGCCTGGAAGTGACCACAGAAAATGACGATCCTATAAATGTACCGCTCACCATGTCAGAATATGAAGACGCCTTATCCAGCCTTAAAGATACTTGTCCGGGTCCTGACCAAATTCCATCTACCTTTTTAAAACATTTTCCTTTCAATGCCCACGAACATCTTCTAAATCTCTACAATGTGATCTGGTTGCAACACACCTTCCCAAAAGCATGGCGAGAATCTCTAATAATACCTATTCTAAAACCCCGAAGCCAAAAATCAAATCCTCAATCATATCGACCAATTTCTCTTACTTCAGTGATTTGTAAGCTACTAGAAAAAATCATTAACAGAAGACTATTGTGGACATTAGAGCAACATAACTTAATAATACCTGAACAAAGTGGCTTCAGACAAGAAAGATCAACTACCGACAATATTATAGATCTGGAAAGTAACATCAACGAGGCATTTGCACAAAAACAAAAATGTTTAGCTGTTTTCTTCGATATCAACAAAGCATTCGATACTGCCTGGCATGATTACATTATCAAAAAACTTCTGAGCTGGAATATCACAAGTAACTGTCTTCATTTTATCCAAAACTTTTTAAAAGAACGAAATTTTAGAGTATTAGCAAACGGAACCACGTCAGATTTAAAACAAACAAAAAATGGCATTCCACAAGGATCCGTAATTAGCCCCACCCTTTTTATCATAGCAATAAATGATAACATACAGGCATTAAAACCACCAATGAAAGCTCGTTTGTATGCGGATGACTTAGTTATCTATTGCAAAAGCAAGAACGTGAACAATCTAAAATCTCTTACGCAAGAATTCATATCTCATCTAGAGGAATGGTCGGAGAAAACAGGCTTCATGTTTTCTACTAACAAAACCCGTTTTATGTTATTCTCCAAAAAGAAAACAGTAAACATCCCAGATATTCATTTATATGGACAGAACATAAAAGCCGAAAAGTCAATAAACTTTTTGGGTACAACCTTTGATGAAACACTCAATTGGAATACACACATTAACAACTTAATATCTACGTGTCAAAAGAGACTTAACCTTCTGAAAACACTATGCAATAAAAACTGGGGCGCTGATCGAGACACACTTCTAACATTATACAGGACGTTAATTAGATCAAAATTGGATTACGCAGCAGTCGTATACTCGTCAGCCAACAAACGAACCCTAAAACGGTTAGATACAATACAAAATACGGCATTACGGATAATAACGGGAGCCTTTCGTACATCTCCAGTTGTAAGCTTATACGCTGAAGTTAATGAACCTTCCTTAGAAGATAGGCGTATGTACTTGAGCCTGACATATGCAGCTATAACGATCTACAATCCGTTCAACCCTACAAGGCATAACTGCTCTCCACAAAAACTTCCCAATACTTTCACAATTAAACCTCATGCTCCCAAACCCTTTTATGCTAGAATAAAAATGTACCTTGAAAAACTAAGCTTCTCTTTCCCCAAATGTTTCCCTCGTCTTACTACATCTACTCCCCCTTGGCAAATCAAAAAACCAAAATGTATAACCACTCTTAGCTCTCTAGATAGATATTCGATTCCCAATTTCAGTATTAGATCAACCTTCAAAACAATACTAGAAGATTATACAGACTATCACCAAATCTATACCGATGCTTCGAAATCTGCAGCTGGCATTGGAGCAGCGGTGGTAACTACAACTTCAACTTATATGTTTAAATTTCCAGATACATATTCCATCTTCTCAGCCGAATTATATGCCTTATATGAAGCCTTAGCTAATATCAATTTATCTTCAAACACTCAAAACCATCTTATTCTCACAGACTCCCTCAGCTCAATAAAATCCATACAAAAAATATTCACAAATCACCTCCTTATTTTAAAAATTAAAGAAGAACTCATAATAGCTCAACAAAACAATAAAGATAGCATCTTTATGTGGATCCCATCACACGTAGGAATAGATGGCAACGAGGAAGTTGATCAAAGAGCAAAAGACGCCACGGCCAACGAAGATGCTCGAGTAGTGCAGTTTTCAGTAAGTGCGGATATTAAGTCTATAATTCAATCTAAAGTGAACAGTGTCTGTGAAGCTAAATGGAAAATAGCGGGAACTAAACTTAACGAGGTAAAAAAGTCTATTAAACCGTGGTCAGTCCTACCAAAAAATCGTCGCGACCAAGTACTACTAACACGGCTACGTTTAGGTCATACCCGGCTAACTCACAGTTATCTATTTTGACAAAGGTCCCGAACCAAAATGTAATTATTGTGACTCAAAACTAACTATTAAGCACCTACTTGTTGAATGTCCTCAACTAACACAACAGCGACAACTGGCACAACTCTCCAACAATGGATTATCCGACGTATTAGGAACAAACTGCAATTTACGTAGCCTTAAGACATTTTTTAAATTAATAAATGTTATAAATCCTTTATAAAATACCAAATGTAAGTAACTATATATATGTATACACCAAATATCGCTAATGACCCTTCGTGGTCGATGCGCTAAAATAAAAAAAAAAAAAAAAAAAAAAAAAAAAGAACAAAAAAATAAGAAGATTTATATTTTTTTAATGAACAGAACCGAACAGAACAATATAAAAAGTAATAAATTAGCATAAAACCAATTTCACAGAAAGGACAAAAAAATCAAAAACATTAATTTGAAACATTGAAATTAAATGTACAATTGGTACATTGGCTAATTTTAATACCGCTTGTACCTGCCATGTTATTATCGAGGGTATTCATATTCGTATTACTCAGCGTAACTAAAGGAGAAACTGACGAGGCACCGTCGTGTAAAATTTTCTCTGCAAATTCAATTTTATTTTCCAGAGAATTTTCCACATAGCTCTCCGCTACTGTGGAAGATCCCCACCCCCCATGTCTCTTAAGACCTAAGATATCTACACCTTTATTGGCCAACAGTGTCGCCGAGGTCCTTCTAAAAGAATGACCAGTATAAATATCAGTGCTTTCTAATTTCAAATATTTAGCAATTTTTGTTGGCCAACTTCCAATCGTCCCTTTTCCTACTACATGTGTAGTGCATTTTGCGTTACGATAATTTAAAAATAAATTTTTGCGCGATCGATCTTTTTTGTTTATTTACAGCATCGGTTTTCAGGACGGTAGGTTGTGTTTACTGGTTTCTAAGTCCAACACGTCGGTAAGTGATTTACTTACCGTTCAGACGTCGGTAAGTAAATTACTTTCCGACGTCTTAGCCCTACATACATTTAAGTGGTCCTAAATAATATACTACTTCATTCATTACACAAAAGGAACAAAAAGAATAAGAAAATTTGTATTTTTTTAATGAACAGAACCGAACAGAACAATATAAAATGTCATTTTTCACTTTTCGTTGCAAAATTGGAGGCTTCGCTACGCTCAGCCTCCAAACATTGCTGTCGACCGGTAAACAACCCTTACCGTTCTTACGGTACTATTTTATATTTGGCATGAGGTGGTCGGACTGAAACATATTTCTTAAATATTTCGAGGTAGTGGATTTCTTCATCTGCCTTGTTGGTTAGTGTAAAAGTCCGTTGTACATTATTTTTCGTATTTGGAATCTTAATAATTATGTATTCTGGATGATCTTCTATATTATCTATCGTCATGTTGTACAATTCCTCCCTTCTGCATGCGCCAGCTATTCCCAAGATCAATCTCACCTAAAATTACAAATTTATTTAATTTTTGTTGTCATAATTCTAATAATATGAAATAGATACCTTAAGGATTAGAAATGGGTCATCGGGAGCTTCATTTAAAAAGCTTTTAATCTGCTTTTTGGTAAACACAGCAGCTCTCTTAGGTCTATGTCCAACATTTTTCCTCTTTAGATAGGCAATCAAAGTATGAAATGTTGAAATATCGATAGCATGTTTAAGAAAAATACTGCTTTTCAACATCGAATATTCTGCCCAAAGACTACCAGGCGATTTCAATGTCTCATTTCGCCGAACAAAATATGCCAACAACACTTTTTCATTAATACTGGCACCATTCTTCTCCTCACACCAATTCTTAAGCATTTTGTAGACTTTTTCATAGCGATTCCTGGATTTTTCTGAGATTATTGCTTCACATCCTATTTGCCATGCTTTTTCTACTTCAGTATCACTCTCACTCATTTTATATTAATAAATTAATCGAAAATTAAAGTTAAAAGTATAGACTTCAAAATATAATCTGAAGTTTCACAGTAAATGCATTTGTTTGTTGATAAATAATATCTTGGAAACACTTAGCAACTGCCCAACGATTATTAAATTATATCATTGGCAAGTCGGCAACCGCCTACTTTATACCAAAATGCAAAGATATTTTAAACTGATCGAGAAGTATAAATGTCATTTTTCACTTTTCGTTCATTTCGAAGAAATTTAAATTATTTTATTTGAAATTTATTTTAATCCGATCGCGCAAAAAATGGTATAAGCATCTCGAATGTTAATGGTTTTACCGGTCTCCAGCAAAATTGGAGTCGACCGGTAAACAACCCTCACCATTCTTAATACTTAATATACTATAAATTGCATGGGGGCAGAGGTATTGCAGAATATTTCTTCAATCTCAAGAGAGAGAATTCCAGCATTCTGTAATAAAATTTGATTTCAGAATTGGCAAATTCTGTGATGATCGTGGAGAAAAATAATTACATATTATGCTGCTTTTTGTCATATAATCCCGGTAGAGCGGACATCACGCTGACTACTATGCCGACGTTCGGAATATGAAAGGCTCACATGAAAAAAGTTCTCCAAAGGGCAAGGTTATCCTTGTGAATATGTCGTAGGGTTTGTTGATAATCTTAGGGCACAGGACACATGCAAATCTATTTATGGGATACATGATTATTGTAAGACCGATTATCACATGTGCTGCTATTGCTCGGAGAGTAAAGGTGCTATGTGAGTTCTGGGACATGGCGGAGGCGCTAACATGGGAATCTCCATAAGGAAATCGCGAAAAAATCTAAGGTCCATTCTGGCAAAATTGTCTCAAAAAGTGGTATGAAGTATTTTGGGGTGTTTTGAAGACTTTCGAAGGGGTTCAAAGTAGGTTGTGGCGTGTTTAGAAGAAGGACGTAACGCGTTCAGAGACATCTTCAGACTCCTTCAAAACTCTTCAAAATATTTCATAGGTACTCTCACCACTTTTTGAGACAATTTTGCCAGAATGGACCTTAGCTTTTTTGCGTTTTCTTTATGGAGATTCCCATGGTAGCGCCTCCGCCATGTCCCGGAACTCACATAGCACCTTTACTCTAGTCATAGGATTGAGTTGGGCCCATGGACACTCAGAAAGTCGTCAACTACAACAACTAACAATTCATGAAATTTCACCGAAGCCCATTTCTCCATAAGCCGGCTGCCTCCTCATTTGCGACTGATGGGCCGCATGTAGCCCCATAGCCTTCCTTCTCTTTGCAGCCCGAAGGCTAATACAGTATTTTGAGATCAATTATAATATAACGCGAACACAAAACCCTATTTACCTATTGTTGAGCGCATATTACGGCGGGCAAGTAACAACACGGTGAATCGGCTGGGCGACTTCGATTTGCGTCTAGCCAGACCGTTTAATTTTGTAGCCCCCATGCACGCATGTCTAGTTAAATGATGTTTTTCCCATTTTCTGCCCGCTCGTGTTATTTATGACACAGGCGTAAACCGTCTTTTCGGGACTATTGTGTCACAAGGGCAGAAAATGAGCTTTAGCAGCCCAAGACTATTAGATGCACGAGCACAAGGAAAATATAAAATTTGACAAACACTGACGTTTGATTAAAACATTTACGTGAAACGACAAAGTACTCAAGTGACCTTAGTGGCCGTAATTGTTGTTTACAAGGTGGACATACAATTTTATTATTCCTCAGGTTTGCAAGTAGAGTATTTGCTTTCGAAGATGTACAGGGCTATTCACTATATATTGATCCCCCTGTAGCTTTGTTATTATTGGGAATAAAATCACACTTTTTCATACTAGTTATGGGGCTTCACGTATATTATATTAAAACTTAATGAAAAATCAGTTCCATAGATAGGTCACGTGATACGAAATAAATATATGTTTGTTTTAAATGGAACACCCCATAAATTGTTACATTTTCGAGAAGCATTATATAGGTCTAGCATTGATACTTTACATTACAATAAAAATGCAAAAATGTACATTAATGGATGAGGAGTAGGCTAAGCTTGTCAAAGCGGAAGGGGATCGGAACGATCCTCATAATAATTACTGTCATTTCTTCAAACAAAATGGGTTATAGTGAGGCAGAAAAGGTCGAAATACTTTCTCTTTATTTGAGAAATAACAAAAATAAAAGTGCCGCAAGAAGAGAATACAATATGTGGTTGCATCTAAATCGAGCGATTCCTAGCGTCAACACGTTTTTAAATGTTTATCGTCATGTAAATAGGACCCATAGTTTAATAAGAAGAAAACGTAGCGTTAGAGCAAATAAGGAACAAGATATATTATTATATTAAGAAGGCAAAAGAAGTCATTTCTTATAATAATTGTCACAATTAAACACCTAATTGTGATATTTGTTTCAGAAAATTCGGAAAATAGCTTATTAACTGCTTCTCGTCAAATGGGGAAAAGTTATTCCTAAATTCAGATAAGTTTTGAGAAAGCATCAATATAAGCCCTACAAAATATTACCCGTTCAGGAACTGAATGATGAACGAAAACGTAAGAGACTAGAGTTTTGTCAGATCATGATCCGATAATTAGATAAAAACCCTGATTTTTTTAAAGACATTATGTGGGCCGAACAGTCAAGTTTTTTCACGGCAAGAGTTTTCAATAGAAAAAACAGAGGTTCCTGGGAGAATAAAAATCAAAGAAAGCAAAAATTCAAACACATAAAAAAATTGGGCAGAAAATCTATCCACGTCTGGTGTGGAATATTTTAAAATAAAGTAGTTGGGCCTATATTTCACAATTTTTCTTTGACACGACAAACGTATCTTGAGATAATTTTACCAAAGGTAGATCGTCAAGTCCAAGAATTTCATAGAATGATTTGGCATCAGGACGGAGCGACTCCACATGACGTTTTGGAAGATCGAGAACATTTAAAAACCATAATATCGCTATTTAAAATGTTTACCAAAACTTGGGAAAGTTTGCATTGAAAATAACGGAGGTAACTTTCAGCAATTTCT
The DNA here is from genome assembly GCA_947563755.1 of Lochmaea crataegi. Taxonomy (NCBI): domain Eukaryota; kingdom Metazoa; phylum Arthropoda; class Insecta; order Coleoptera; family Chrysomelidae; genus Lochmaea; species Lochmaea crataegi. The sequence goes on from OX387429.1 coordinate 31,058,767, forward strand.
TCAATTTACTAGTTGTTTTGTATCATTTTTTTATGATGACGATTTCTGTTTTGCTAAATCTGAAAAATGTGGAGTGAATTCTAATCTTATATGAATTATTCATACGATGTCATTATAGTTTGTTACTATAGAGTTAATAATGACGGTATGAAATGTTAAAAAACGCAGCTTAGTTTGTTCGTTCAGATCCCCTTTCGTTTAGATAAGCATAGCCTACCATTAAAGCACCTATTTGCATTTTTAATGTCAAATAAATCAAAAAGTATTAATGATAGACCTATACAATTATCTATATTTGACATCAGCAGAAAAAGGGCTTTCCGAAAATGTAATAATATATGGAGTGTTCCGTTCAAGACAAAAACATATTTATTTCGTATCACGTGACCTATCTATTGAACTGATTTTTCATAAAGTATTAATAAAATTTTGGTGAAACCCCACAAATTGCATGAAAAAGTTTCATTTTATTTCCAATGACAACAGAGATACAGGGGGGTTCAATATATAGTGAATAACCCTGTACATCGAAGAAAAAATATTAAAAAACTGCAGAATTTTCCAATATTGGTAACAGCTCAACATGATGGAATTGATATAAACCCAGAAAACTAGGTTAATATTTCTTATTACTCAGCTTCCTTTCAGGAAATATCTGAGAATTTATACAAAAAATGGAGAAATGTCTTGTATTAGTGGAAAATCCCTGGCACTTAGAAGTAGTCACTAGCACAGAACCTGCGGCATTGGCATTTGATAGTGTAGAGTTATCGAGTGAGCTGATTGATTTTGAATATGACATTTTTGAAGAAAAAAAGAGAAGCAAACCAATATGGAGAATTCTGGAAATAGTACCGGATAACCATGAAACGCTCAAAAATTGCGCAAACATGCTCTTGATGTTGTTTGCGTCAACATACCTGTGCGAATCCTCATATTTAAAAATGAAATATGCAAAAAAGGTTTATATATTACCGATTCGCACCTGGACGAAGTTTTTGGAGTAGCATGCCGTAATTACTTGCCAGATTTATTAAAAATTATCAAATCAGTGTCAAAGATTACATTAATTTTCAAGTAGTTGCTTTATTTCAAATGCTGCGTTTTATTGTAGTTTGATGTTTGTTATATTACATACCTACAGAATTACTAGATTATTGCGGCCCGTAAGATTAGCAGTATGGCTTTTTTGGGCCATAGTAGGAATAACCTACAATGTCTAACAGATCATTCAACAAGCCACTGTCGTCTGAATCATCGTACATAGTAAGATTTGGACTGTCGGAAGATCGTGCCGACTTCTGAACGATGATACAGCAGAGCATATACTTAGTTTCGACCCTACCTCGGATTGAATTAAGTATTTGACGTTTGGCAGGGTCTCTCTTTCTCTGAAATGAACCAAAATTTATTGGTAAAATATGAATAAGTGTGAGCCACAATAGACACTCACGAGTTGCAGTGGGGAAGCTAATAGACCCACTCACTACAAATCTAACCTAACCTTCAATACTCCAATTTATCTATTTTTTCCATAACATTGATTCCTAGATGAAAACTGTCCCTTATAATGGTCGAATTTCAATTGAATTTTGGTCAACAAATTATATCAAACGTATAGTTCATAAATGATAGTGTTCAGGAGAAATTATCACATAGTTTCTTGTATATAATAGGTATCTAGTTAGCCACATATAAATTGGGCAAAGTCAAGTTAACCTGAATAACTACACTATTAACTAGATTACACTTTCATAGTTGGTAACTAGTTCCTTGAACGGCCAGCCCATTGTTAAAATGGCTTTGTTATGCTCCAGCACCCACTAAAAAGACGGTAGGTATAGTTATTCTACTCGATGGTCTCAAAATTATGTGTATGAAAAGCAATTAGATATTATTAGAAGTCGTTTGTCATTTTAGGTCAGATCTCTTGTTCAGTAAAATTTAATTATGGTAAAATCGCCATACCGCCAGAATCAATACTCAGAACAATTACGTCTTAAAACAGCTAAACTACTCTAATTATTTAATAATTGCTCACAAAAACTATTTTCGCGTTCAACCAAAATCCCAAGCCAACTTTTCATAAATGCACCGCTTCACCCTAAAAATCTGGCCACATTACAAATCATGTTAATTTAATTCATCATGCTTGAACCGTACCTTGCCGTACCTATGGTAGAATTTCAATTCAGATTTCAGTACACGGGTATTAGTCGGAGAGCTTGTGACGAATTTTGGGAAGGTCCTTTTGACAAGCTGAAATTGTGAAAAAATATAATTTCGGCAATTGGCGGATCCAGTCCTGACAGTCTGGTAATACTTTATAACCGACAAAAACTTCTGTTTTTTTCTTCGAATCTTATGAATACCGAGTTAAAAGATTAAAAAAAATCAAGTTGCCAAAAAATATTTTTTTGGATTTTTTTTGCAAATGTTTAATGTGTGCAGTAGCGAACTAACCGCAAACGCTCTACCAGACTGGCAGGACTGGATTCGTCAATTGATGAGATTATATATTTTCACAATTTCAGCTTGCCAAAAGGACCTTCCCAAAATTCTATATGAAATTGAAGGCAATCATTTGTAATGGGTCTCTGATTGAGAGAGGTAACCCGCTGTATCTCAGAAACTATTTATCGTACAGCCTAGAGAAAAAATCTGTTTGTAAACTCGCATACAAGAAACTGCTAGAAATTATTTTCAAGTTTTCTACTCCACCGCTAGAGGGCGTAGTTCACAATAATAATACAAAAACATCATTTTTCTATAATGAATGTACCGTTATAGTACCACAAAATTTAAATATTCGTGATCATTTTACCAATATTGGAGGTTTCACTTTTAACTGTTCTCATTGTCAATTGGGTAACTTATGTCAATGTCTCATAAAAGGTTAGTTAGATTTGATGAGATGACTGCCAGGAAGAAGTTGTTGATTCTAATAATTTAGACTGCTGCACGTTTTATAAATGGAATACGTCCAAGTAACTGTGATCAAAACTACTCAAAGCTCAAATATCGTCAAGCATTGTCACAAACGAACGTTTTTAACACAAAAAAGTACCTCAATTTTTCGACGTTGTCAAACTTCTTTTTCAAGCCTAACAAAACTTTGTTCGTTGAATACCAAACTATTTAAACCAATTTAGTTTAACGGGTTTAGTACTATAAATACGAAAATATGCTGACTATGCCGTCCGTCCGTACGATATCGTTACGCGGCATGTTTGAAGGCGATGCAAAATATTAAATTAAAGATTAATTTTCTGAATTTTAAATTAATAAATGTGTCGTAAAAGGGGATTTTATTTCATTTCCACAAATTGTGGGTGGATAATTTTTAATAGAAAGTATAAAACCGAAAATTTACAAAAATTGATGGAATTATGATTTTTATGATTCCTACGTGCTAGTTACATTCATTACATTTTATCGATAAAATTCCTTCCTCCCTCTCCATTATGTGATATCACGCATTATTTAAGGCATAGTTCACTACATTCCAACCTCAGGGTACTCTTCTCTTTCAAAAATGGGATGCTTTGAACGAACTTTTACAACTGTGCAATTGTTCAAGGTACCTGATGAGAGAAGGCAGAATGTTTCTTAATAAAAAAAAAATAAACATAAGGGAACAATATACGTAAATCTTTTTTTCATGTGACGACGCAGTAGTGGCATACATTGCATAGTTGTAGAGCTCTCCAGTAATATGAGTAGATTCCACAAAGTAAGAGTCCAAACAGTGAATTTAACTCATAATTAAGTTTCATGGTATGAAATCTCCTACGTGATGAATTATTTTGCATAACTTTTTTTGTTTGTTTGTTTTGAAATAACTTATACTAATAAACAAGCTCAAACCCTATTCCGTAATGAATTATTTTGACATAACTTTCTGTTTGTTTGTTTTGAAATAACTCATACTAAAACAAGCTCAAAACCTATGAATTTCCGTTGGAATTCCAGATATTATGTATCTGGAACGTAGTCTAATGAAATTCACTTCAGAATGACAAAAATAACTTTAAACGTGTTTACCAATTGAAAGTTATTTTCTCTCACATGGCTTGGAAATATTTGAATCAATTAAAATTTATGGAATATTCAGTGAAAAGGGCATTTTTACTATCAACGTTTGACATCAAAGTATTGTATGGGTGTTTTTTTAGATCCTTTCACAAACATGTTTACGTTTATGTGTTTGACAAGTTATTAATGAAGTGTCGATCATTAATAGTCATTTATTGTATAAGAGTTTTAGATAGTGTTTGAACCACTCAAGGAAGCTTAAGCTCGAGAACGAAGCTCGAGGGTTTACGAATGAAATACAAAGTTTTATCCACAATAACAGTCATTTAGAATTAGATTTCATCAAAAAGTGATTTGACATTTCGCTCTGACAGCAACTGTAACGTCAAAAATCATTGAAATTGATTAAATAAATTTTGGGAGGTGTTAAATGGTGTTTATTTAGTTTTGATTGAAGATTGTATTTTTCTAGTGGATGAAGTGGTACTTTATATGCTTCATAAGTGTGGATGAAACTCCAATTATAATGTGATTGTGGATAAAAACACTTTTTCATTCTCCCCCCTACGAAAATATATTTTTTTTAATTTTAAATAGGCAAGCGAAAGCGAAAGTAAAACATGCTAGGTTATCGGTAGCTAAGTATGAAAAACTTTCGTGCCCTGGACAACGAACAAATAAAATGTCAAATTACTTGTCAAATATTTATTTAGATTGGAAATTAAATGTAAAATTACAATTGTTGTATGTTCCTAAAATATTTGACGGCAAATGTTGATTGAAATCTTGTTTGAAAGCAACGTCACTGGAAATTTTGACTTGCTTGTCGATTTGCAGGGGACAATGTCTTTGATTTTTCTAAGAAAAATACCAATAATACATCTGTGGTGTGTATAGTAAAAACCAAATAAAGTTGCGTTTACGTCATCATTGTGAACATTTGCAGCGTTGTCAAATTGTTCACGAAATATGGAAATTAACAGAAAATAACTGAAGTCAACAAAAAACATAAATGTTGAAAATTCCACAATATTATAAATAAAAACTACAAAATTATCGATAGTTTGATAGTTTTCAGTTAATATAGTGTGGAGTTTTTTCATTGACGTTTTTTGTTAATCAAATTTATAAATAGATTTCACAAAGTAAGGAATTCTAGAATAAAAGTTGTAAGGTTATTACTGAGTTACCAAATCTTTTAATAAATAAATATAATAAAAATACAAGCAATAAAATAAAATATGTTTAATAATGAACATATTTTCAAAGACAAAAACTAACATTAAACAAATCAACATATTGTGAAATGAAACTAGGCAGATTCAAATTCTTGTTCAATTTCTTCATCTGATTCAACATCAGTGTCACTCTCTTCACTATTAAAATTTATAACTATCGGAATAATTTCTGGACGATCAAATACTCTTTCCCTCTAATACCATTTAAATATCTCTTTTTCAGTATGTTATATAGAATTTTTCCACATATCAGGAGTTAGCATGTGCAGTACCTCGTGCCACATGTTCAGGCAGTTATTCCCACTGTTACCATCCCTACCAGTATGCCTATTGTAGTAATTTTTTGCTATGCCCCAAATTAATTCGATAGAGTTGAATATGCAATGGTAAGGAGGAAGACGTAAAACTTTGTGTCCATACTGTTCTGCCATATCGTCCACTATATACTTGATTGGTGGCTTATTTCTAAAAAAAACAAAAAAATGTTTAAAATAAATGGCAATAAGTAAGAATATATCTGTATATTTACTGAGAAACGATTTGCAACAGTTCTGTTTTGAACATCATGTGAGAATAGGGATGCTTTTTTCTGACAACTAGTCCTGAATAGTACATTTTGACCATCATGTATTTGGAGTTTTATGCAATAACATGCTGTGATAAGGTGCATTATCAAGTATAATTAGAGAAGGATTCTCTAAATTTTGCAGCAACTGATTGCAACGGCTGCTCAGGTTAGAGAGCACCTCAGGTGTAGATTCTGAGACCAAACTAGTATAAATTCAGAGAGTAGTCTTACCGGTTCGCGGGTAATTCTACTTGAAATTTATTTAAAGTGAAATAAAGATAAATTATGTAAATTAGGAAAGGTAAGTGGGCGCCACTCTGAATAATACTAGTTTATTTGTTATTCACCTCTGCATTATAGCGACAAATCCTGGAAGATTGGAAGGGAAAAAAACTATATGAACAACGTTATTAAATTTACAAGTTGTATATTTTCAAACAAAATTAAATATAAAAAAAAAATGAATAGTCGACATATGTTGTTGTATGTTGTGTTGGAGAGCAAGAACTATTGTACTTTCCTGTTGTAGTGTCTCAGGTAAGGGTCCCGGTAAAGTTTCGGGTCCTGGTAAAGTTTCGGGTCCTAGTAAAGTTTTAGATCCTGGTAAAGTTTCAGGTCCTGGCACGGTTTCAGGTCCTGGTAAAGGTTCAGGTCCTGGTAAAGTTTCAGGTAACGTGTCTCAGGTAAGTGTCCCAGGTAAAGTTTAGTCCCAGGTAAAGTTTAGTCCCAGGTAAAGTGTCCCAGGTAAAGTTTAGTCCCAGGTAAAGTTTAGTCCCAGGTAAAGTGCTAGGGAACAGATACAGTATCAGGAACAATTTTCACAAATTCAACAAAATCCAGGATGTCTGAAGTATGATATTACGATATTAAAGAAAATTATTTGACAACGTGGTTCATACATCCTGTATTTTTAGATAAAAAGAAAGCAAATAAAAAAAACGATAAAATAGAATAACCGATTCTGCACCGGTAAATACATACATTTGTTTAAATACGTATATATTTTTAAATAGATATTTTTAAATAGATAATATATAAAAAAACTGAAAGAAAAACAAATTCATATCGATATATATTATTCCTGGCACTGGAATGATATTGCTACATAATAAAGATAGGAAGGTAGAAGCTATTAAAAAAGGAGAGTTAGTTATACATTTAACCGAAATGACTTACCACTCAAATGAATGCACTTCTAAGATAAGATAATATAAGCCATAAGGCTTCAATAGCACATGTATGCAGGAAAGAAAGAACGAAACCCCTTTGCCACTTGTTTAAATACACTAAATCATGTGAACGACAACCGACTTACGTCTCATGTTCGTGTCACGCTCATACGATTTGACCAGGAAAGGAATTTACCTTTCAGTAGTGAATTCTTGATTCATATTTGATTTATAATTGGTAGAAGAAGAAGAGACACGAAATCGAAGTGGGAATTTCAAGATGGGCGTGACTATTTTCCGACAGACGGGCCTCGATCATCGCGCATAGAAACGTTGATTTCGACTCTCGTCGACAGTAAATATATTCAGCCTTGAAACATTTCTCGGTGTTGGGCATGAGAAAGGACTGGCTATTCGCCGCCCATACGATAATTTATTAATTCAATCGAGGGAAGTAAAGTGAACGAAATTAACGTTACATGATATTCAAACCATTTCAAGAAATTTGCCTGGTTCATTTCCCCATGATAATCATCAAGTTGGGTTTTTGAACAAAATATTGCTTCAGCACCTTCAATAAATCCGTTTTCATTTCCAGCATGGAGTATAATATATTTGTAATAATATTATTTAAATAATGTTTAAGTAACCACTTATGTTTTGCAATACAACAAACCTCTTGCCATCCGTTTTAGTGGTCTTAACACTATTGATATTTTCATTTTGCCATGAATGACCTATGTTGCCGTTTTGAAATATCCATGTTTCATCGATGAACACAAATTGGTATATACCTTCGTCCTTCGCTTCTTTATAATATCTTAAGAATTCTACTCTTTTCAAAACAACATTAGGTAATTCCATAAGTCCTCGTCGTGGATTATCCTTCATCCAATTAAACCCAAGTTGTTTGAGCAATCTATTCAAAGAAGTGGTACTACCATTAAATAATTATATTTCTTTTAGTTGGGACCACAATGATTGAATCGTTATGTGCTGTTCTGAAAGCATACAGAAATAAAAATATGTTAAATATACAATTGTCGTAATTATACTTACTTCTCTGGTACATGTTGTAAATGGTATCACGAATAGAGCTTGTATTTAAAGTTTCTGTATTTGTTACTCGTTTATGAGCGCAACGTTTTTTCTTTGGTGACTCAAACTCTTCACCTTTTTTCTTTGTTTGACAAATTTTGCTTACTGTTTTTACACTGATTTTTAAGGAGCAGCTACACGCTAAAATAATAGAAATTTTCGTAGAGTAAAGTAAGGATATATTATTCACGTATTACCTACCTCTTGTACAGCATTTAAGGGCAAAAAAGGGCCATTATTATTTCTTTCTTGTTCAAAATAATTTACTAATGAAGCTACAAGTTCTTTGCATCGGCTATTCAGCTGTTTGGGCATTTTAACAATCACAGAAGAAAATGCTTCGTTGTTTTGAAAAAAACAGTTTTGATTATAAATATTTGTCACAAGAAAATTTTATAAAGCACGTAACTATAACCTCAAAATCGATGACACTACACGAATAGAAAAGTCACAAACAACGCGGCAACATGACATTATTTCTGGCAGTGACTATTTTACCGTCAATAATTGGAGGCTTCTTTATAAAAATTTTAACACAAATTTTTACATCGAGGGACGTCTAAACCCAATAAAGCTATATTGCTTATACATTATTTTGGTACAAAAGTTTTTTTTATTGATTGGGTTATCTTTAGAACCGATTAATTAACAAATTTAAGTATATGTACTTTTCGATAGGAATGTAGCCACACATGCGATAGAAATACGACCTTGGTGACGTAAACGCAACTTTATTTGGTTTTCACTATACATACTTTTACTTTTACTAATTATAATCTTGTTAGTTATAGAAAGCGTTTGTCATTATAATTGTCACGTCGTTATTATTAAGTGTCATTTTTAAAACTGAATAAAACCAATTTTCTAACTTGGTTTTGACTTATCTTGTATCAATTTATTCAGTTTTAAAAAGTTTATTGGTGGAGTAGTAATAATCTTCAAGAAGATGAGTACACCCTCCATGGATACTAGTACAAGTCCTACTAATATTGCAAGCACCTTACGGGGAGTATCTCGTTACTTGAGGCCAGAACGTTTTGATGTTGATCCGAAGACCAATTCTGCCGATGTTGATTGGATTCATTGGAAATATACTTTCGAAAAATTTTTATCGGAAGAATCTGTAGAATACACTGAAGCCCAGAAATTAAAACTACTAGTTAATCATTTGTCTCCAGCTGTGTATAGGAATATTCGTGACAGTACAGATTATAGGTCAGCAATTTTATTATTAAATGATATATACATTAAACCAAAGAATGAAATACATGCTCGTCATCTACTAGCAACTAGAAAACAACGTTCTGAAGAAACTGTTGATGAATACATGCGTGAACTGAAAAAGTTGTCTCAAAATTGTAGTTTTAAAGATGTTAGTGCAGAAGTTTATAAATGCGAGTATATAAGAGATTCATTTATTGATGGCTTAAAATCACAAAAGATCAGGCAAAGACTTCTAGAAAATTATTCTCTTACACTTGATCAAGCTTATAATCAAGCGATATCTCTTGGAATGGCTGAAGAAAACTCACAATCTTTTGCAAATAATATATCTCTGAATGCTTCCATAAACGAATTCGATACTATTTCAAAGCCTGAAGATTCCTTGGTTGCTTCTTCAACATTCAAGAAGAGATGTTTTTTTTGCGGTGGTAACATCCATCAAAGAGTTGAGTGTCCTGCGTTCAAAGTAACCTGTCAATTGTGTATGAAGAAGGGACATTTCGCTAACGTATGTAAAAGTAGTAGATCTACATCAAATGCAGCAAATATTTTAGAAAATATTACCTTATCCACCATTTCAGCTGCTTCTCCTTCTAGTTTACATAAAGCTACCGTGCCTATCATTTTAAACGATATTACAGCTGATGCCTTAATCGATACAGGTAGTTCAGTTAGCTTTATAGATAGTAATCTGGCAAAAACTATGAACCTAAAGAAGAAACCGTGCCATCAAACTATCACATTAGCTTCGTTAAATCATGCATCATTAGTTGAAGGAGTATGCACTGCAACGATTACATTAGGCCAACATATTTAGAATGAAGTTCCACTGTTAATTATCAACAATCTTTGTGCTGATATTATAATAGGACATGACTCACTGAAACACCATTCAACCGTAGAACTTTTATTTGGAGGATCAAGGAATCTTTTAAAGATTTGCAATGTTATGGCTGCTACTGTTCCAGCTGTGTCTATTTTCTCGAACATAACAGCTGAACTGAAGCCTAAAGCAATAAAATCTAGACGTTTCTGTGAACAAGACCAACAATTTATCGCCAACGAAATTTCTAGACTATTGAAAGACGGGGTAATCGAAGAAAGTAATTCGCCTTGGAGAGCACAGATTTTAATAACTTCAAGTACAACCCATAAAAAGCGCATCGTAATTGATTATTCACAAACCATTAACAAATTCACCGAACTTGATGCTTTTCCAACGGAAAACGGAAGAAAATCTCAAAGGAACTTATGCTTACTTAGACGTTGTTACAGTGTGTGGAAAAAATCAAAAAGAACACGATGTAAATTTACGAAATTTTCAAGACGTCGTTAAAAAGTATAACTTAACGCTTAACACAGACAAATGTAAGTTTAGCATTACTTCAATAAATCTGTTAGGTTACACTATTGAAAATAACACAATTAAGCCCGATAGTGAACGATTGAAGCCATTGATGAATCTTCCTGTTCCAACAGATACTGCTTCACTTAGGAGAGCTTTAGGAATGTTTGCCCATTACTCAGAATGGATTAAGCATTTTTCAGAGAAGATCAGCAGTTTAGTAAATACCAATCATTTTCCCCTGAGTACTGAAGCCATCTTGAATTTTAAAGCACTTAAATTGGATATAGCTAAGTTGGCCCTAACAGTCATTGATACTGAAGAAATATTCACGATAGAAACGAATGCATCGGAGCATTCCATAGCAGCTTCATTATCACAAAAAGGACGACCAGTGGCGTTTTTCTCACGTTCATTAACGAATTCTGAAAAGCGTCATTCTTCTATTGAAAAAGAAGCTTCTGGGATTGTGGAATCTTTAAGAAAATGGCGTTATTACTTAATTAGCAAACCGATTTCACTCATTACAGATCAACAATCTGTTGCTTTTATGTTTAACCAAAAACATTGAAGCAAAATTGAAAATGAGAAAATTGAAAGATGGAGACTGGAACTGTCGTGTTTCAAGTACGACATAATCTATCGACCTGGCAAAGAAAACGCTGCTGCTGATACACTCTCAAGAATTTGTGCCACTATCCACACTGAAAAGCGTTTAGTAGAACTTCACAACTCTCTATGCCACCCAGGTATCACACGAATGGCTCATTGGGTAAGAGTGAAAAATCTTCCCTATTCTGTTGCAGATATTCTGTTGTAGAATATGTGCAGAAATTAGACCACGTTTCACAAGAAATAATAGCAAATTAGTGAAAGCAACATCTCCTTTTGATAGGATTAGTATTGATTTTAAAGGTCCGTTGCCTTCAGCCAGTTCAAATAAATATCTACTTACCATTATCGATGAATTTTCCCGTTTCCCTTTTGCCTATCCATGTAAAGATATTTCTGCCTCAACCGTCATTAAATGCTTGAGTGATCTTTTCCTGACTTTTGGAGCTCCTGCTTATGTACACTCAGATAGAGGATCGTCGTTTATGTCCCAAGAGGTAAAAGCGTTCCTTCTTCGACATGGGGTGGCATGTAGCAGGACGACCCCTTATAATCCTCAAGGAAATGGTCAAGTGGAGCGACTGAATGGAACTTTATGGAAAACGATTCAACTTTCATTGCGCTCCAGTAATATGGAGGTATCTAATTGGGAACAAAATCTGCCTATAGCTCTAAACGCTATTCGATCTTTACTCTGTACTTCTACAAACTGTTCGCCACATGAACGAATGTTTTCTCATCCTAGAAGAACTTCTAATGGGGTATCACTACCTTCTTGGCTATCTCCCGGTCCCGTACTAATGGAACGAAACAATAGAAATAATAAATATCAAACGTTGACCGAAGAAGTTGAACTACTTGAGGCAAATCCTTCCTATTCTTATGTAAAGTTACCTGATGGAAAGGAAATAACGGTTTCTAATAATCATTTAGCTCCATTCGGTACCAATTACGATTATATTATTGAAGAGAATCAGGAACAATTACAGGACTTACCAGATGATAGGACAGAAACAGTTTTGGAAAATGACGAACTAGAGGTAGAACGAATAGTCCCGGAAAACCTTTCGCAAAATCAATAATTTGAACAACCATCCACTTCTATTGAGGTACCGGGACATCAGCAGATCACTGCTGAAAATTCTGTAAGATATTCGACACGACCTCGAAGGCGTCCGACTTATCTAAGGGATTTTAAAGTCTAAGGAAAATAAAAAAAATAAATAAATAAATAAAAATAAAAATAAAAATATAGAGGGGGTGAATGTGGTGTGTACATACTTTTACTTTTACTAATTCTAATCTTGTTAGTTATAGAAAGCGTTTGTCATTATAATTGTCACGTCGTTATTATTAAGTGTCATTTTTAAAACTGAATAAAACCAATTTTCTAACTTGGTTTTGACTTATCTTGTATCAACATCTTCAGTTATTGTAGACTTGTATGTAGACTTTATGGAAGAATAATTAACTGTCAAAAAATTAGTTTTTGTTGACACGAATGTTACCAAAGTAACGTTAACCCACGCCTTCTACCCATTTTATTGCAGTCTACAGAGAATTTTTTGCATCTTTAAATTGTGTGTTTTAATAATAAAATCGGAGGAAGAATGAAAAGTTTAATACATTACACGCTGCAAAAGCCCTTGTAGGTGCTCGGAGGTATTCAAATAGCCTCGGCTACGCTCCGCTTCGCCTCGGCTATTTAAATACACCTCGCACCTAAAAGTAAGCTTTCGCAGCTTGTAATGTAAATAACTATTTCCTCCTACCCCTATAGAAAGTACACACTCTCCTCCCTCATATCAGGGAGCAAACTAATATTTTCCACCCTAGGGAGGAAAGTACACACTTCGCTTCCTAGGGAGTAAAAGTACTTGTCCTTATTTTAACTATCCGTTAAATGAACTTGTAAATCTATTATAATCAAGTTGTTTCTGTAATTCCTTACCGTGTACATCCTGTATTCTGGTAAAAATTAATTATGAATATAAAAATTTCAATTTCAGGATTGTTAGTTACTTTCTTTGACTTACCAATAAAACTAAGATAGTATCCTGTGGCTCACTGACAGTAAACATTGCAATTGACTTTTAGAGTGCAAAGTTGTTGGTTTAATAAACTTTATTGACTTTTTGAGAAATGGAGAGCGATTCAAGTGATTTTTAATTTACAAATACGCCACCTGATATTAGGAGCAAGCCAACATAGCTTCATTAACCTTATTACTGTTTTGAATAAGAGTCTAGGGTGTTTTACTACTTAAACAAGTTATTTATTTTAGAACAAAATATAACAATCTTAAACAACATGCATGTAAAACCCGACTGACTGATGACTCGACTCGGTGGGGAAAAAGCCTTGTCAACGTCATTTGTCACTCGTGTTATTGGCACTTAAGTCCGGTTCACACTCCTAAGACTAAATTACGCTAACATACATAACGCGTTCTTTTTTTAAGAAACAAGAGTAGTACAAAACAGTATTAAACAAAAGGTACAAGATCATAACACAAAAAAAACCAAACTCACAATGATCTGAAACTAAAGCTATATAGAAAAAACTAAATTTACAATGCCAATGATTTAAAACTTAAGCTATTCATCATTGCTATTATCAGAGTTTGACTCTGAAGGAAGACAGGTAATATAATCTGTTAAATAATCCGGGGGTCGTCTAGCTCTTGTATTTGAGGTATTTTCATCAAAAATGTGCGAAAACTCGACAAAAGAATCAGACACGCTATCGGAACTTGTAGATTGTGTGGGGTAATTTTCATTATTTTCATTGGCCAACGGATAGCCACTATAATCATTGACCGAAGATTCAGTTTCAAACAAATTCACATTTTCTGCGGTATTAGTTGAATCAGCGGATAAATCGAAAACATTGTCTGATGTAATGTCATACAATGAAGAAGAGTCTATGAAAGGAATATTGGTTTTCTTTAAGAACTTCCTGTTTTGTCTTAGAGTAGTACCAAATGAATCTCTGACTATGTAAGATCGATCATTAATAGTATCTACTTTTCCTCTTTCCCACTGGTTCCCTTTTTGAATTAAAATATTATCATTTTTGCCCAGCTCATCTAAATCTTTTGCACTTTTATCATAAATTTTTTTTTGTGTTTCCTGTTTTTTCAACAATTTGTTCTGAACAACAGATTGATTAATTAAGACAGGTTTAAGGTTTTCACTTGAAACAGGAATTTCAGTTTTAAGGATACGATTTAAGAATAATTGTGAGGGAGAATACTCCATGTTTGTTAAAGGGGTGTTGTGATACTCCAAGAGAAGTAATGGAAGGGTGTTGATAGATTCTGCCTTAGACAGCATTTTTTTTGCTATACCTACATACCTCTCATCATGACCAGTTGATTGGTGATGATGGGGGCTACTAAATACTAACTCAAACTTCCATTCGAGGGCAAAACTTTTGAAATTCTTTGAATTGTAAGGGTTATTGTCGGAAAAGAATTTATCTGGGACACCAAATTGGGAAAACTTTTCTTTACAAAAATGTATTAAGTCATCGGAAGTTTTGTTTGTGTTCTGAGTTATCTCTATCCAGTTCGAATATGCATCTACAATTAGCAAATAATTTTTTTTTAAACTCGAAATAATCTGAGAATAAAAACTGCGAGGTCGAGTTGGATTCGGACGATTGACTAAAGTCTCTTTTTGATTTGAGTTTGGATAAATCTGACACTTTTCACAATTGGAAACAATATTTCCGACTTCTCGAGCTAAATGGGACCAATAAAATAACTGCCTTGCCTTAAGTTTTTTCTTTTGGATTCCAAAATGTGTCTCGTGCAAAAGCTTTAGCATATCTTTTCTTAGGTCCTGAGGAACAATAATTTTATTATTCAAAAACAATGAATCATTAGACAAATAAATATTTTCACGTAATAGAAAGTAGAATTTTAAATTGTCATCTAAATTATTATCTTTCACTGGCCAAGATAAGAGACAACATTTTTTTACTTTTGATAAGATTGGGTCATTATTTATGGCTTTTCTAAAGACTTTTTTTTTCTTTTGTCATTGGTATGTCATTTGATAATGCATGCACAAGATATTCTATTTCAGGATCATCTTGTACATAATCTCTAACAAATGCGCGTGATAATGCATCATCAACATGCATCTGCTTTCCAGATAAGTAAGTTACATTTACCATATATTTTAAGAGTTCAAGTATCATCCTCTGCAACCTAGCAGTTACTTTATCTAAAGTTTTGGAAAAAATTGGGATCAAAGGCTTATGGTCTGTCTGTACTAGAAAATCAAAGCCGTATATAAAAAAATGAAATTTTCCACATGCAAAGACTATACCTGCCAACTACTTTTCAATTTGTGCCCATTTACGATCTGATTTGGTCAAGCACCTTGAAGCAAACAATATGGGATGTCCCTCTTGCAACAAGATACAACCTAAGCCCTCGCTTGAAGCATCTGTCTGAATGACAATGGGCAATTTTGGATCAAAAATTTATAAAACCGGCCTTGTTGTAATAATAGACTTTGGAATCTCAAGTTCTTGATCATGAGCTTCAGTCCAAGAAAATACAGTATCTTTCTTTGTTTAGTGCCTCAAATGAGTGGTTAGCTCAGATAGATTTGGTATGAATTTTCCAAAAAACTTTACTTAACCTAAAATTCTTAGCACATCCGAGCGATTTTTAGGTATTTCGGGTATTTCTAGGTTCTACGCTATGCACGGCAACAAAATACTGACTTATGGTGGCAAATCAAGCTGCCACATCTGACACCATGTTTTGAATAAGACTCCAGGGTGTTTTACTACTTAAATAAGTTATTTATTTTAGAACAAAATATAACAATCTTAAACAAAATGAATGTAAAACCCGACTGACTGATGACTCGACTTGGCGGGGAAAAAGCCTTGTCAACGTCATTTGTCACACGTGTTATTGGCACTTAAGTCCGGTTCACACTCCTTAGACTAAATTACGCTTATATGCATAACAATTACCACAAAACTCTAAAGCCAGGTATGAAAAATAATATATACAATATAAGCAATGGGCTGAAGACAACAAAATAAATAATAATTCAGAAAAAGGTTTAATAAGTGGGTAGGAGGAAAAATTATATGCATTACACAGGATTAAAGTACCTTTTCCTCCCTTAAATGATTACTGCACTCTGCTTCGCGTCGCGCAGTAAACTACATCCACTTTGCTCCTTAGTGATACAAATAGCTATTTTCTGCATTTAATATGAGAGGATATCTCGGATAATGAATTCTATCGTAACACGTGACATATTTAGCTTAAGCGTATGTAAAACGTTCCAACCTACCTATAAATAAGAGTAATATTGTGCGTTTCAACCAGATCGCAAGAGTACTTCAAAGAAGTCAACTAGATATTTGGTGATGGGGTATCTTTAAAGACCGTCACAATGATTCAAATGCTATGTATTAAATGAAATCATGTCTAAATCAAAGCAAGTTTGTTCACGAAAGAAGCAATTCGTAGTAAATAGTTGTACAAGTGCTTCATCCACCATAATTTCGAATTTGACCACAAAATGTATCGTATTTAGAGAATAAACTTTCAAAGCCCGCTCAAACGGCAAGGATGTGCCCAAATTGAGCTTTTCCAAAGAACTGCTATACCAAGTGTGTTTCAATGTCCAATATTCCGAAAACTGTTCGCATGAAAAATATGAAATTTGGCAACTATAATCTGTGACCCCCAATATTTTTTATAGGGACAACCGGTATAATATTACATTTTTGGCTAAATTTTCCAAAGTTAAATTCAACGATACCACACTTGTCATTTGGGGATACCTATAAAAGTCGTGTGTATGTTACACCTTCGACTGATTAAGAATCATCTAAAGCAGGAGTTCCCAACCAAGGGGGCGTGAAGAGATGTCAAGGGGTGCGGAATACATTTTCGAAAGAATGAATAATAGTTGAAAAAGCATCGCCACAGACATTACATCAGAATTTTGACTGATATAAAAATCGTAAATTTTATCAAGAACTGCGATTTGAACAGTCGACTCTTTAATTTGCAAGGATCTCGATTCTGATCACAGAGTCCTTCGGTTCCTCTCTCAAGTACGCTGGTTGTCTAAGTTGAATATGTTGGCTCGCCCTTATGAATTGAAAGAAGAGGTTATCCATTTCTCAAGTTCAAAGAAAAGCCGATTTATCGTATATGTTCAACAATGAACAATTTCAATGGAGGCTGGCCTATTTAACTGATGTATTTGAAACCTTGAATCAGCAAACTTGAAGCGTCTGGGCAGAAACGGCTCTTCAATAAACAATTATGACCATATTCAAGGGTCCATATCAAAACTTCAACTTTTGAATAGAAAGGTCTGCTGAAAATTTAATTTGTTTTTCTTGGTTATTTGAAACAAATGAAAATAAAAAACTAGAAACAAAATTTCAAAGCTGACAACATAGAAACTGATTTACAAGATCTGGAAAACGAACTTGACCGATATTATCAAAGCATTAATTCAGAGTAACCAATTACAGGGAGATATCAAGGAAGAATTCCTTGAAATGAAAGCTGATTCGACCACAAGAGATAAAAGTTGAAATTTAGCATTGAAGGAGATATGGATGAAACAATTACTTATTAATTCGAAAGTTTCCTCTCTTGCTTTGCGAATACTTTTTACTTTTTCTTCAACTTACTTATGTAAGGTTTTCATTGAAACTAAGCTGCGAAATCGTCTTCTGTCGAAAGTGACCTGATCACATCTCTGACAAAACCTGAACCTAGGATCAACCATCTGTTACAGAGCATGCATGTTCAAGTATCTCTTTAGTACTTTAATTATAATAGAATATTAAAAAAAACATTCGAATTTGGTTTAAGGTAGTTCACTCGTAAAACGACTTTCCTCAATAATTTAATGAAATTTGAATATAAAGTTAATAAAAGTGTTAGTTATGTAACTAAAAAAATATGAAATTTTTCATCGTCTGTGAAACGAGATAATAACAAATAAAATGTGTATAATTAACATATCTGTAATGTATGAAAGCCATGTATTCATTTCGGAATATCTCCAAAACTGTTCTTACGATATGTTTAAAAATCTAATGCGATTTCTAATACTAGGTTCTACCTACGATCGACCAAGACTACATACCGTATTTTGGGGCGTCTTTTTATTGAGAAGATTAAAAATCCTTAAGCGGCCGAGTTTACATCTGCCTAGTGCCCCACCAAATTATTAATTTAAACTCATGCTGAAAATGTCTTTCTTTGAGTGCATGCGGATTTGTTCCTCTGAGTAATGGCTGTTTCGTCAATTAAAAACCCTTGGTCTAGTGAAAGTAGCTTCATCGGCAAACATAATATTCTTGATAAAATGTCGGTCATTGATATGTTTGTTGAGTTTGCCAGAACAGCAATCGCCGTGGGAGATCTTTTGTAAACCAATTTAAAACAGGAATGTGAAGTGATGAGGGCGGAACTTTTCTTTTTTCGAATTCTAATAATAGACGACTGGCGTTGCTGCTGACAGATGATGTGAATTTGATGATTGGTACGGTACCACCAGAGGCTTCAAGTCCTCGGCACCGCAGCCTTCATGCTTTTTGTTCTCTTGATTGTACCGTTTATGTAAAGAGATTAGTTGTCCTTATCAGGCTTAACAGTTTTTTCCACTAGGCCCTTCTTGGAGTAATCCCCCCTTGGGATCTCTAGTCCTGAGAGTTCATATCTCCAATGGGGCAGTGCTTCCCATTCAAAGATAACGTGTAGGGCTGTTTCCTCCTTAGGTCCATGTATATGCCAATTGTAGACATGGTGATTTCTTAGGGTACAGTGACCGGTCAGTAATCCCGTCACTTCTTTTATTTGTCACATACTGATGCTTAATATTTTGTTAGCTAGCAGCTCCAAGAGTTTCTTGAACAGAAATTGGCTGTGAACCTGCTTAGACACGTGGCTCCAGTACGTAGGTATGTTGTTTTTTGTTTGAATCCACCGAGATGTACACCCCCGTGCTGTGGTTTTTATAGGGTTCAGTACCAGTGAATGCTGTTTCAGATCCTTGCTTTCAGCCAGTTCCATTGCCTACAATACCTTTGTGTCCCGGGACTTGAGTGTCACTTCGTTGTGGTTTGCCACTGTTAATAGTTTTTGAAGGCAGTCCCAGACCAGTCTGGATCTAATAGGGAAACATGCTAAGCATTTCAGTATTGCTTTACTATCGGAGATTATGAGGACATTTTGGTTATTTACCCACTTTCGATGTTTATTTGCAAGAACGTGTTCCGTATTCCACCTGGAATACGAATGCAAACTTCTCCGAAGATGCGTAGACATCGCACCTATTTTTAGCACCGTTGACTCCAGATCCTGTTCCTCTATCAGTTTCGGATCCGTCAGGGTACCATACCGACGTTCCAACCTGACTGCATGTTTCCAGCCCATTCCAGTTAAGCTGGATATTGTATGGTTAGCTGTCATTAATTATGGCCAACATGCTATTTCTTCTCTTTTCAAGAAGCTAGGTTGTGATAATTGATAACCTCTATTATTCTGAAATAGCCGTGGGTGTTGGTTCCATCGTGCCAGTTCCCAATGCATTCCAGCTTTTATACAGCCATTCTTGCTTCCGTCCCAATGTGCTGAGCAAGAGGCGAAATATTGAGTATGGCTTCCATTGCCGCAGTCGAATGTGAACTTATTGCAGGATTTTCATCTGGTCGAATCAAAATCTCATCTTGTTGATTGTTTCGAGTGTTTCGGATAACTAGTCTGATTTTTATTGTGGAATGACCCGGTTTTACTGAAACGATGAAATATATTTGCGAAAGTCTTGTGATTTGGTTATCTTCTGCCTGGATATATCATTTAATAGCTTCAGACTGTAGAGAGTTCGCAACAATCATATCCTACATTTCTTCATTCGTAAAGTGATTATGACGGGGCGTTTCAATTGAAAAAGTATATGGTAGCTTTAAGAAAAATGCAGCACATGCTTTTATCTTCACTATCCACAGAAAGTAAACTTTGTCCACCTGGGTATGTAATCTACTATTTGGTACTCTTATTCGAAATTTTATAGTTGTCCATATTATCTTTTCTGTACAATGAAATCATGGCAATTGTGGTGTTGTTGAATTAGTTTTGGAAATAGTTTTCCAAAAAGGTAATAATGGTTATCTCATTTGAAAAATATTGTTAATGTTACATGACCGATAATGAGAGGAAAAACTCTTTTTAAAATAACTATAAGCATCAGTTTCGTCTATTACCAGCTATCAAATTTCATACTTTTTATGTAAACACTTTTCGAGATATTGGACTGCCAAAACGTTATGGAGAATCAAGAGATTAAAAACACCTGTTTTTAATCCCTATTGCCAGCCAGAATATAACCAGCTGGTCATCCAAAAGGTCCGTTCGAACATTCAAATGTTTCGATTTATGTGGTTGATTATAATCGAAAATTCTTGGATTTAAATCAAATCAATAGCAGTAATTGTGCCAATTCACAGACCTTGTTGGCAACACCCTGCGGAATAGAAGTGGATATTGATTTCAATTTCCAACTGAAAGATATGAAAGCCGTTTTTTCAATTTTGGAAGAACAATTTCCATAGCCCATTGGATGTAATTTAACAGATTTATCACATAACAGTCTCCTACAAACTCCAACACGACCATCCTTAATATATTTAATCTCCATATAACTGTAGCCTTAAAGTTCTATTTGTTAGCTTGTTCTTGGTAATTGAGTAACTTATAAGGAAAGGTGACCTCTCCTTGTTGGGGGTATAGGCAGGATTACGAAGTACAAACAAAAAAATTGCCGGGTAATTATAACTTTGGACTAGGCGGAGGAATACATAACAAACTGGAGCGACTTAGGGTTAGGTCGTGGTAGTATTTTACAAAAAGGATTACAGATACTATAAACGATTAAGTAGATTTCACTGCACTAAGCGTGTGATCGACAAGCAAAACTATTTTTTAGTTTAGTTTTTAGACTGTTCTGTTTTTGTAGGATACCCCTATTGCACGTGGAAGCAGTATTGGATACTTTCTTCCAATCAACTTTTTTGTTCCCGTACACGTTTACGTCTTTCTATTTCACAATTCGCTAACAAATTATCTATCATGATCACTTTTGTGATCGTCATTAATTTCGATTGCTTATCACGTGTCATGTCGAAATTGGAATCGTTCTCGCGCATGATCAGTAGTAACTTGACTCCTTCATGTGAAGAAATATTGAGTTGCAATACTAAATGCGAAAGAAATATAAAATAAGTTGAAAATGGAAGGTACTTGAAAGAAAGGTTAACATTTATGCCCGATTGCACCACCTTGGCTCAGCAAATGAGCCAGGCTTAGAAAATCAAGCTCGCTAAACCGTCATCCAAGCAAAGATTATGTGCACGAAATTAAAAGCACAGCTTGCCTATTCTAGTGAAGAGATACGGTATTGTACGTAAGCGTGTCTTCACTAAGCAAAACACACAATGAAAGATTGGAATATCAGTAGTAGTATTATCAAGCTGCACTTTGTTAAGCCTTACATTCAAGCTAAACGTGCGATCGGGCATTAGTGGTAGATAAGCAGCCCCTTTGAAATACCAGAGGAAATGGTTATATATTTATATCGGCTACCTAATCAGAGGTTTTTTTTCGGTTTACTGTAATTTCTGCAAGACATATTAACTAACTCTGTTCATCGCAATGAAGCAATATATGTACAGATTGCGAAAATCCCTTTCTTACGCTGCGACTTATACAAGTACGACAAGGAAAATATTAGCAAAACAACGTGAAAGAGAGAGAATACTTGTTAGCCCAGCGATCAGTCCCCTCTACCATAACAGTTGGGCATGTATTCAGTCCCCTCCTATTTATTTTAACTGTTGTGTTGCAAAATGTACTTATCTGTAAAAATTATTCCCAATTTTTGTCTATCGTTGTTTTAAAATTTTCAACGGCATTCAAACGGCAACAATGTTAAATAACAATAATTGTTAAATCGAAAGCAGTGTACGGATTTCATTTATTGCAGATTGTAATTTGTCCAAATTTTTTCTTGGACTCCATTATTTTATTCTTATTTGTTTTGATCTCACTTATTTTTCAAAAGTCAATATTACCAATCTCGATTTTCTCCCACTAAATACACCGTTATCCGGTGTTAAAAGTCAAATGCAAAATAAGTTATTTATTACTTAGAAAGTACCAAACATTCTAAGTTGGCAACGCTGCAGCAGAGACTGACTCCCCACTTTGTGAGTAGATTCACTGTGTTCAGTAGTCTCCCAACATGAAAGGAGTGAGGTTGTTGAGGAAATAAAAAAATACACTCGTTATTACGTAACCTGTACATCTTAAAATTCATTTTTGTCAACTTGATCGTTTCTGACCAAGCTGACAATTAATTTCTACCTACAAAAGGATATTATTTTAGCCAATGTAACTTGAAAATAAAACATTTATTCTTGAGATAAAAATAATAAAGTAATTGGATATAAAAAACTAAAGATCGATTCCATTGATAAATTGAATTGAAAAATAAAAATAAATAGATACTTATTCTAAACATAAAATATGAACTTCTTGAAAAAATTAAACTAAAAATCCGTTCTAAAGGTAAACATAATTTTAATGAATTAGGTGCTCAAATAAACCACCTTGCTGTGCCAGGCAATAACCAAATCTATCATAAAGATTTGATGTCATATCTCTAAGATTATTTGGCGTAATGCTGGCACAAACGTGCTGTATTTTCACCCTCAATTCATTTAAATTATTAGCTCTTTCAAATGCATATTGATAAATTCTACTTTTCAAGAATCCCCGAAGAAAAAAATCATTTGGAGCTAGTTCAGGCGATCTTGGAGGCCATTTAATTGTACCATTAGTACTAATAATTCTGTCGGGGAATGTAAACCTTAAAAATTCCATTACTATCCTTGAATTATGGACTGAACAACCATCTTGTTGAAACCAAATTCTGTTGAGATCAACATCGGGTATAAGGAGAACTGCAGGAATTACATGATTTTGTAATAAGTCTAAATATTTGGCGGAATTTAAGTTCCCCTCAATAAAAAAAGGACCTATAATGTGGTCACCTAAAATACCCGTCCAAACATTCAACTTCTGCGGATACTGTGTTCGGATTGGACTGCTTAGATGTTTATTTTCCCGGAACCAATATCTTGTGACGGATGGATTGTGTTTTTGATGTAATGAAAATGATGACTCATCTGTGAATAAAATATTTTTTAAAAAGTTGTCGTCAGCATTTTGACGTTCCATCATTTCTTCACAGAAATCCATTCGTCTGATATTGTCCTCAGGAAAATTTCCTGCGTTGTCTGAACCTTGTAACAATGGTACCCGTTCCGTTTTAAAATATTCTGTACAGTTCTCTTATCCATGTTGACCTCTTCAGCAATTTCTCTTGAAAAACACGGTTGTCCTGTCTCAACCGCTGAACAAACATTCAATTCTCTAGTTTGCCTTTCGTCGTTTATCGGACGTTCGATTGGATCTTCCAGCGCTTGGCATTTTCTACAGTATGAAACACATCCATATTTCTCGAAATTATTAATTATTTTCAAAATTGTTGTTCGTGAAGGAATTGGGCGATTTTCAAATGCCACAATGAACAAATTAACTATTGCATCAGCCGAATAACCTCCAAAATACCATTTTATAATTTGCAATTTTTTGCAGGTTTCGTATTTTAATGTGGGCATTGTAAAATGTTTTATTTTCAAATACAACGGCGTGCGCTAACAACCAAGGTCTGTAGCGAAATGATCACATACGTTTGAATGTGAGTTCTCTATGTAAAGGACACTGTTGCCGGATGAAGATGTTTAATTTTACCTAATAGTGTATGAGCTCGAAAAAAAGTTAACGATAACGTGACAAAAATATCATTTTTACAAATTAATTTGAGCTTCTGGCAACAGCGGTTGAACTAGTGGGGCGATGAACACACGCAAAACTGTTTTTGGTAGAGGGGACTGAATACACGCCCAACTGTTTTGGTAGAGGGGACTGATCGCTGGGCTAACAAGTATTCTCTCTTTTTCACGTAGTTTTGCTCAGATTTTCCATGTCGTACTTGTATAAGTCGCAGCGTAAGAAAGGGATTTTCGCAATCTGTACATATATCACGTGACCTAATATGGCCATCCCGTGCAAACAATTTAGAGACACGTCAGCTGGTCAGCTTATTGTTTGTTTATTATTCTACTATTCTATTCTATTGTCTTCTAGCGAGCGCTATATCCAATATAATATGATGTCGTATACCGTTAACGCTTCCAACGATACCTCTTTTATCAAATTAAAATACGTGGTTTGGAAGTTATAAGGGAGCAGATAAACATGCATACCGGATAAAATCATGCTCCTTTTTTTGCTCAGCCCTAGTCTGGTAGTAGCTATTTGTTAACACTCTTTTCATTTGTTTACAGAGATTTTTTTAATCAAATAAAAAGTTGGCGCCCTAACTATCTCTAAATATTAACAAAACATGTTTCCATTAAACGAATATTCCAAACCACAACCTAATTGAGGTACGAATTCGGCCATGAGATATTCCTCAGTTTTATCCTATTATAAATTGACGTCCGAGGAATAACAAACTTCAGCTGCAAATTCAGCGAACAGCGAGCAAATATAGAACTAACTTACATTTCATTACAGTACAAATGAGAAAGAAAGGGTAGCTTTTGTATTAAATTGTTACAAGAAATTATGCTTAGACCAAGCTACTGGCTGAGGATGCTGTAAGAGTAAAAGCTCGTCAGATGATGTTAACAATTTGTTCCACGTTTTTAAGTAAAAATGTCAATATTACTCAGTAAGCCGTGCCTACTCAGGTTGTGATGGAATTTTCTTGACGTTTATAAGTGGACTAGCAATTTGGTTAGTCCATAATGGAAGTTTTAAACAAACAAAAAATTAAATCTTTATTGGATATTTCCGTGAAGAATTTAGTTATGGTGCACATTGGAACTGTGGAAAAATTCTTAAGACATCTAAGGGAAAACAATGGGTCTACTGATTCGTGAAATGGAGGAAATATTGATGGGGTGAGGGTTATTATGAGAAATTTTCCACCTGGAAAAGCTATCGGAACTAGGAATATCGCAAAAGTAACATGGATTTCACGAACGTCAGTTCCAAGTGTGGTGTAGGTTCCACTTACCCTTGCTAACTGACTGAAGATAACACAAGTAGGCTTCTTATAAATGAAAACAAATCCCTTTCGCTCATGGCGTCCTACATTTAGTACACCATTTAATATTAATTGCAATTTACTCTGGGAGACTGTTTTATCCGTCTGTTCATGTTGTACTAAATTTAGAACGCTTATGCTTCATACTCAAATGGTCTGTTGTCCTTTACATATCTGAATACATTTTTAAACAACTTAACTATAGAGCGGGACGGTGTGATCGCGAAACATAATGGCAACGCTGTAAACACGTGTCAGTTATTCTTGATCTGGTTGGACTAAGTGCAGGTAAAAATTTATTTAGTGTTAGCAATACTGTGTTTAGAAGATAACGTGGTGCATCTATCGATTTATTTATTTTGCTCACGCGCTTATTGGAAGTTGAACGACTGTTCTAAATTTAGGACGTTGTGATTCAAGGGGTAAACAAAGAATAATAAATTCAGGACATCGTGACCAAACGAAGTGGTAAATAAAATACCGCTTTTAGTTAATATTATTGATACAGGTTAATACAGAATAATGATAGTGGTTTCTAGGATTAACAAAAACTGAATCGTAAGAGATATCTAACTGAAGAACAACTATTTGAACTCGTAGAACAAGGACCGTCGGACATTGAATACGTGAGCGATGATAATGATGATGACGACGATTATGAATGGGAAAGCGACCGAGGTAGGATTATAAATTAAATGTTTGAGGTAGTTGTTTAAGAAGTGAATTTTATATGTTAGAAACGGAAAATGCTAGTGACTTGCCTAAAGCAGAAGAAGAAGAAGAAGAGCATGGAACTGAAGAAGAAAATAATGAAGAAATAGAAGAAACAGATTCTCCATGTGAAATTACTCCGCAGCCTGGAACCATCCGTGAACAGAGAGGTACAAAGAAGGAAGAAGTTCGCATTTTTTAAAAAGTAATCACGCACGATACGTTGGTATACAGAGGAAATCCATAATACTACAAATTCAGAACGTCCTGCAAATTTCTTCAGTCAATATTTTACAGAACATTTATTTGAAATGATGGTTGAAAAAAAACACTTCATGGGCTGTGCAACAAGGTAAGAGATTTACTTCCACAGATACAGAAGAGCTCAAAGATTTCGTTGACATGCATATTCTTATGGGCAATCTTCATTATCTGCGAATACGCTGTTATTGGGACTCTGCGCTCAATATTCCGAATATATCACAAACGATGTCAATAAACAGATTTTATTCTCCAAGGCAAAACCTGCATTTTGTTGAAGTAACCACAGAAAATAATGCTGGCGACAGATTCTGGAAAATTCACCCATTATACGATACCCTTAGAGCAAGATGTTTATCGCTGCCTTCAGAAACGTGCCTCAGCGTAGATGAGAAGATGGTACCATTCAAAGGTAAACTAAACGTGAAGCAGTATGTGCCGAACAAACCTAAACCGTGGAGTATCAAAATATTTGCTATCTGTGGTGTCAGTGGGCAACTGTTTGACTTTACCATCTACCAAGGATCAACGACAGAACTCTCCAAACAACAATTGGAAGTATTCGGACAAGGGGCCGCAGTAGTTTAAAGACTAGCTGAACGCATAAATGAAGAAAACGTCCAGTTATATTTTGACAACTATTTCAGTAACTACGATCTGTTGCAGTATTTGCGTTATGAGAATATATTTGCAACATGCACCGCGAGACTTGACAGGTTTCACAAACCGCCAATTACTTCCGATAACGACATACGAAAATCCGGAAGGGGGACGATGGAGCAGCTAGTCAGTGGTGTTGGAGAAGTTGTAATTACTAGATGGTTTAACGATAAATCAGTCAGCATGGCGTCAAACATCATGGGAATAGCTGATCAGGATAAGTGCCGCGGGTGGGTCAGGCAAATGAAAGATTCTTTACAAGTAGCCCGTCCCGAGGTAATCAAAAATTACAATATAAGCATGAGAGTGTTGACAAAATGGATAACCTGATAATACTTTACAGAACATTTATACGTTCGAGAAAATGGACACTACGCATGTTCACACATGCTATTGACATTGAGAGTTTCAAAAAAACAGGTTCTTGACCCTCTCCACTTTCGCAGTTACATAGCGGAAGTTCTGATAAAATCTAACAAAACCATAACAAAAAAAAGAGGGTGACCCACCTTCAGCAGATACAGTAAATGCGGAAGCAACCTCCCCGAAGAAGGCCAAAAAACCAGCTGTTAGAAGAACTTTGGCAGAGGTACGTATAGATGGGCTGGACCACTTACCTCAGGTAGATCAAAGTTACGCAAACGGCTTTAAATTACCAAATTGCAAAGGTAAAACTTGTTTTAGGTGTTCTAAGTGTGACGTAAATTTGTGCTTATCAAAAAAATTGTTTTTTCAAATACCATTCCATAAGATCGTTTGCATGATTTAATAATTTTCTTAAATTGAACATTCTTATTCACTTATTTATTTTTTACCATTGAGTCATAATGTTCTAAATTTAGTACAAACCAGAGTACAAAAACTAGCAATAGTAGCAACTTCAGTATAGTACCATTAAATTGCAAAAAAATAAACATTAACATAAATGTAATTTCCTATTTTTATATTAATAAATGGAAGAGAATGACCGAAAGGGTTTTAAGTAGTTTCACTGGGATATATTTACTCAACTATATGTACTAACTACTAATATATTCATCTCAACTAATATCTCACATATTCCTAAAGGGTCTATACTCGATTGACGAATACTCATTGAACTATCGAATAAATATCAAATCCCAATTCTCCGAATGACCCGTCTAACCCTGCATATATAATGATTATCAAGAACAATGATAGGCCGTTAGCCCATAACAGATGTCATTATTCGGGGTGATGCCGTTTTCACCATAGAGTTTTATGTGAAAAGCAAGTAAAATGAGGCTAAGGCCCAAGCTGGATAATCGACGTCATAGTAAAAATTGGAGATCTTAGAATTTTCACGAAACTAGAAGAATAAATTATCTTATGGATGCCGTGTATTTGGATGCATTCCTTGTGTACTATTTCAACCACCCGAAAACAACATGGCATACAAATCCAAGTGATAGTAAGCGTTGATTAGCGAGTGTTGAAAATTGATAAAAAAGTGAAAAAACAATTAACTTTGTAACGAGTTAATTTTTTCGGGCACCGATTAGAGGTTTATTTTTATGTTTTTTTTTTGTTTTCGTAACGTATTTCATTTTACCACTGGGTTTATTTTAACTAGTTACTTACTTTCCTACTCCCTTTCTGTTACCGCATTGATTTCTTATTTAGAATGTATTTTCTTATTAGTCCGGAGGTACGCAAATTCGAATTCTACCATATAAAATTTAGAAGTTTCCGATGTTTAAAATTCTCCAACCGAAGGGACATTCGGTGTATATAAATTTCAATTAATTCTGAAAGACATGCAGTATGTGACCAACTTTTTGTTGCACATAAATTAATTTTAACATCGATAATGAAAGTATAAATATGAGGATTTTGATTTCTTCGGGAGCGATGGTTTTTGATATTTCTTTCGCCGTGTTTCTGTTCGAGAATTTTGTTTGCCGTAACCGAAAAATTAGTGTCCGATATAGTGAAGATTGTGAACACCGGGACCGAAATGTGTTATTTTGAAAGATAAAGATATTTTAACAACACACTGCAAATTCGAAATTGTCGTATCACCGTTTAGATAGTAAACAGCTTAAATTATTTTGTGGAAAATTTTCCTGACCGTTTTTTTATGTTACTTTTTTTTTATTTTTCTGTTCTGTCGAAGTAAAATAAAGATTTATAGTTAAATGAGATATGCCGTAGAGTTTTTATTTCAACGTTGGATATTTACTTATTAAATATCAATTATTCGCCGGTTCTCTGTCGAGTTTTACGTTTATTTATTTTTTGCTGCAGATCCTTAAGATACAATTAAAATTTATATGAATTGATACAATTTTGATTTTATTCCGGTTCTTTTATTTTCTTTTACTCGTGTACAATTCAAATGAAATTTTTCGATTTTTTTTAATAGTAGTTATCCGGTTTAATTTAGATTCAAGGGATAATCAGACTTGGAAGTGGCCTAGCTATAATTTGTTTGATTACCCGGCAGATCTAAGTCGTTCTTTCCCAGTCTCGTGGAACAATTATTTTAATTTTTCTTGTCGGAATAGTAGTTGCCTGTTTAATTGAGATTTAAGGGTAATCAGACTTGGAAGTGGCCTAGCTATAATTTGTTTGATTACATCGTGCATTGGCGACCCCGTTAAACCCGGCAGATTTGAACTGTATTTGATAATCTGTCCGGCCTTGACTGTTACGTTTGTTAATATTCCCTGTATAGATACCTTATTTCTCTTCTCCGTTATTTTGCATGTCCCTGTAGAATTACCAGTAAAAGCGACCACTGTGTAATAAACTGAAGGTTTGAATTCCTGCTGCCTTCGTTATCAACCGTAACTTATGAATCGGAGGACCGATCTTTGACTCGTCCGTGTGATAATTAGTTAGTTGAATTAAATTCAACAAGACCCCTGGAATTTTCCGTAACCTCCATCTGAGGCTATCTGGAACTCTTGAAGCTAGGGGTCAAGGGGCCGAGGAGCAAACCACGTTAAAAATGTGGCGCCCGAGATTTAAACCGAATTTAGCATCAAGGCTGACCATAGTGAAGTGTTCGTGTGGTAGGAGTCAAGCGTAGGAAGAAAGCGCGTTACAACTTGTCTGTCTAATAGAGTTTAGATTTTGTTATCTGAGTAGATGTTAAAAAAATTAGTAACATACTTTTTGCGGCGATACTTCCATTTGTTAATAATTCTCCAAATATGATGTAAAAGTTATAATTGAGAACAATTAACTTGCTTGATACTTTTTGTAAAGTACGACCAGAAATATAAGAAGGTCATACATCAACAACCACTTGAGTTATCACCAGGCGGTCGATTATATGTAGAATTGTACCTGCCCTAGCCAATAAATTTTGTTTTATGATGATGATATTGGGTTAAGATGATAATTAAGAAAAATCACTTGATTATAATTAAGAATTGTTTATGTATATATAATATATGATACATAACACAAAAACATTTATAAAAATCACGAATGCGATTATAGTTCAGAAAGATCATATTATTTAAGTTGTTTAGAATTGAGTTCAATAAACGCACACTCATGAAGCTGCTGTTTTTGGCATATATATGTATATAGGTAAAAGGTATTTATAAACAAAATTACTCACGAAGATCAGCTTTCACTATCGTCATCCAAATTGATAATGAACTTTTCTTTAAGAATTAAAAAGACATTTCTTACTTTACTGGCCTAGGTACTATTCCATCAATGAATAATCATGTTGGTTCAGTAATTCAATATGTAATATCATGTGTAAAAATCGTAATAAATAGATTTCCCGGCGTTTTCAAATCAACATATTAATTCAAAACTGAAAAATGTGGAGGGTTCTATGACATACTAACCTAAGTATGACGTACTAATCAAACATTATCTGTATCTGCTTCTACATCCTATGGACACAGTAGTGCAACCAACTAGCAATTTAAGTCATTTTTACGTAACAAATGCCATGAAAGTTACCTTTAACGTTACAGGTACCGTTGGCGCGACTTAAGTAAACCGTATTTGTTAAGTAACGATTCCCTAAATGGGGAATAACAATTACGTAACCTTGACGTTATTGTTACTTATACTATTACTACTTCATTACTAAACAAAAACGTAACGATATAGTAACAAATACGTCGCAATAAGTCTAACTAACGTTGACATTGCGAAGATGCTCGAATATCTTTCTCGCTTTCACTAATGTCAGATATTATATTATGCTTCTCCTTTGTCTGGCGACAAGTATTTTCAAAGGCATACATGTTTTTATTATAGTATAGTTATAGTAACTGGGTAAAATTGCGTAATTATGAAACTTGCAAAGATATTCCTGAAACGCCAAAATTATCAACGAGTTCCACTTAACTGTCTAATGTGATGAAAATATGAACATAAAATTGATGCGATACCCGCAAACTGAATATCAGTGAAAAAAAACAAATATAAATTTAATTTTCTTCAGCGGTTGCAACCAATTGGAACTGCAATAAAATAAATACCAATGTCGCTTAAGGTTGATATGCTTTTATTCTAACGGATTTTTGGTAATTTATGGAAACAATTTCTTTATTGATAAATTAACTCTAGAACTGAGTTGATTTGAATAATTTCGATTAATAAATATGGCTACTCAAACCTTTGCGACTGCGCAGTCAAATATACTTTAAAAACAGACGTTCAGGTGTTTGTTACTACAAAGTTAGTAACATCAACTATAAACCAGTGCCCTAAAAGTCACTATTTCTTTGGAAACTACAGTAACTAGTTAATCGGGAGCTGGCTTTTGAAAACGTGGTTTTAATTTTTTTAGAAATAAACACAATAGTCCTGGAAATTGGAATGCATATCAATATACATTTGATAATTACAATTTAGTACCCAATATAAATCGTCAAAGATTTAGTTTTTACATTTGATGTTTCTTTCTGGTCCGACCGTCGGATAAGGAGCCACAACCATCTAAATAAAATGGGCCAGAATTCGAGTGGACAATTCTTGAATGGCTGTCAACCATCGATATTAATCATCAATGAAATAGATGTGTCTTCTAGAATATTACTAAATATTTTTAGCAACTCGTTTTTCATTCCCGGATACCACATTTCACCATTCTCTAACTGATAAAGCACTGGGTTCTTCAGAGTTTTTAGCATAGTCCGACAATCTTTTGGCAAGCTAAATCCTTGTTGTTTTAATAAACTCAACAGTTCATTTGTTGCTTCATGTGTAATTGTATATTTAAGACACTACTTTTGTAATTTTTCACGGAATTCAATTTCATGAGATAATTTTCTTTCAAAATTCTCTTCTTCTCTTAAGTCTTATTCTTTATATTCTGTATATACGTAATTATTGTTACCTTCATCCAATTCTCTCACAGTGGAACTTTTAGTAGCCACTATAACTTTGTCAAATTCAGCATTTTCCCGTCCAATGTTTACACAGTCTTTTCTATCATTCTCTAATTTTTTGGCATTACTACATGACGCCATCATGTCGATTATATGTTAAAATAAAAGTAATTAATTAACTTTAACATAACAAGGCCCTTGAAGTAATTTCACGGAGTTTTGTTAACTTTCTAGTAACTGAATGTGTGTAATACTCGTAAACTTGACTGCAAAGTAAATTTCACTAAGTTACATAGATTTTAACTGCAAATATGTAAACTTTGAAGTCATATATACTAGTAAGGAACGCGTGAAATTTACCTAAATACCTACTTCAAATTCTGATGACTATGAAGGTATAATGTGATGTAATATAGTAGTTTATCTCACTTTATAAATTTACTTAGAAGTTGTATTTACTTCAAAGTCATGATCCAAGTAGCAAGAACGTATGCAAGACTAAAATTTCAGCCTATCCTTTTACTTTACTTTGGATTCTAAATAGTAGGTAACAATTACTAATCTGTTACAATTTCTTAAAACGTGTTTGTAAATTAACTCTAATAGTATATTAAGTATTAAGAACGGTAAGGGTTGTTCACCGGTCGACAGCAATGTTTGGAGGTTGAGCGTAGCGAAGCCTCCAATTTTGCTGGAGACCGGTGAATCCTTAACGTTCGAGATGCTTATACCATTTTTTGCGCGATCTTATTGAAATAGATTTCAAATAATAATTTTAATGTTTCAAATTAATGTTTTTGATTTTTTTGTCCTTTCTGTGAAATTGTTTTTATGCTAATTTATTACTTTTATATTGTTCTGTTCGGTTCTGTTCATTAAAAAAATATAAATCTTCTTATTTTTTTTTGTAGGGCTAAGACGTCGGTAAGTAATTTACTTACCGACGTCTGAACGGTAAGTAAATCACTTACCGACGTGTTGGACTTAGAAACCAGTAAACACAACCTACCGTCCTGACAACCGATGCTGCAAATAAACAAAAAAGATCGATCGCGCAAAAAGTTAGTTTATTGGTTGTTATTTCGTTCTCGTTACCAATTTGTAGTAACTATGTACTGAAACTATGTAACCGTAACCATAAATGCTAGTTGGGCAGTGTTGTCAAGGTGACTCATCATTGGTTTTTGTATATCTGTGCTATTTTTTCCCAATAAACTATTGATAAAAATGTCATTTCTCAACAAATTAATTTGTTGGAAGATTATATTTTGTTTGTATTCGTCTTTATCTCGAGAACAAGTTTAACCATTTTAATGCGGTAACACTGCTGGTGATGTGTGTGTGTGTGAGGTTGTGATATTGACTGCGGATCCCTACGGTTCCATTAGCCATTTTTTGACTTACCATAATTTTACCATGCATTAATAGTTTTTTAAATCTATATAATACATATAATACATTTTATAATACGATACCATAAGCAACATAAATACTTTTTTTTATTATATTTTTTTTACTCTCTTTTATTTATTTATTTTTTTTAATTTTTTTGTTTTTGTATTCTTTTTTTTTTGTTTTATTTATTAATTTTTTTTTATTTATTTATTTATTTATTTATTTTTTTTTTGGATTGCACAGGGATACTTTTCACGCTAAGATGCCTTCCTTAGCGACTTTACAACACACAAAACGGGCAACGGATAGAAGGGAAAATATAGTAACACGAGGATAGATACAAGGAGCCAAATTGAAATTACCTATGCTAAATCAAACCTACATTTTTCCCGTCTTTTTATATAATATATACATATACATATATGTACACACACATATATTTACACATATACAATAATATACGTACATACATACATGAGATATATTAAGATGCTTAAATTCTTAAACCCAAATTGCGAATATGTTGATAAATCAATTTATAAATATCCACATTGTTTGAGATTATTAATTCATATAAATTAATTGGTCGTTCTAAAGATTTATATTTACTAATATTACTCATAAACTGATCAATAATTATCCGGTTTAGTTCACATCCTAATATTTTGTGTTCTACTGTACCATGTTCACCACATTCGCAATTTGGGGAATCTATGATATTAATTTTGCATAAATGAAATGGAACCAACGTGTGATTAAATCTAATTCTAGATATAGTTCTTATCAAATCTTTCGACAAGCTTAGCCCACTGAACCATGGTGCTGATGTAAAAGTTGGTTTTATTTCCTTATAAAATAAAACTTTGTTGGAATCTCTATATTTTACCATCCATTTAGCAATACTTTTATGTTTTAATATCAGAAAGAGATCTTCTAGACTAAGCGGATAGTTTACAATCTGTTTACTTTGTAATGATTCTTTGGCTAATATGTCCACTTTTTCATTATGAATTATTCCGCAGTGAGCTTTAACCCAAACAAATTTAACTTGTTTATCTTCCTGTTCTAGATCTATAACGGTATTTATTATGTCTTTAAGTATATAATTCAATTTATGTATACTAGAAAGATGTTTAAGTTTTTGTAGAACACTTTTACAATCTGAGATTATTAGAATATGTTTTTTGTTAGTCAATTTTGTTTTTACATAGGTTAGAGCTTCTCGTATTGCTAGTTGTTCTGCATAGTATATTGAAAAATTTTTTGGTAATTTTATTGATTCGGAAAAACTTTCTATTGGATCCCAGAAAGCACAGGAAGCATCATCACCTTTTTTTGATGCATCGGTAAATATTAAGTGATAATTAGAATATTTGTATTTTATATCGGAAGTAAAAAGTAGGTTTCTGATGGCCGGGGGATATAGAGAATAATCTCTCAAATAATCTACCTTAATTTCATTTATTATCGTTAAATTTGTTTGGTATAAGGAAATCACATCATTTTTATACATATGTTCTGTGAGTTCTAGACATTCTGCATATGATTCACAAATTAATAAGGATTTTTTTCTTCTCCAGTATTCACAGGTTAAGTCGTTTACATGTAGTTTGTGTATTTTATTAACTAGATTACTATTTTTGGACATTGTTTTCATTAGGAACTTACTACATAAAAATTCTCTCCTATGGTTAAGTGGCATCTCACAGCATTCGACATATAAGTTTGAGATAGGCGTACTCTTTAAGGCCCCTATTGCTAGTCTTAAGCATTTATTTGTCACAATTTCTAACTTCTTTAAGTGAGTTGCAGCTGCTTGCGAATACAGAATAGATCCGTAGTCAAATATGGATCTTATGTATGACCTGTATAGTAGCAGAGATATTTCTGGATCTGCTCCCCAATTGTAGGAACTTACAGCCCTTAAAATATTCAAGCCTTTTTCACATTTCTTAGATATTTTCTCTATATGTTCTTTCCACAGAAGTTTTCGGTCCATCGTCACACCTAAGTAAGTTACACTTGGACATGCAGAGAATGCAGTATTCTGTAACAGGATTTCATTTGGAATTTTTCTTTTCCTACTAAAAATACATGCCTTGGTTTTTTTCAAGGATATAGTCAGTCCTTTTTGAAAACACCAATCTTTAAGTATTCCAAAAAATGTACTAAGGTAATTGCATCCATCCTCTATATCACAATTGTCAACATAAGCACAGATATCATCAGCAAACTCCAGCACTGTGACTTCATTACATCGGTTTACCAGATTTTCCAAATCATAGGTATATATAATATACAGAAGAGGACTTAAAATACTGCCCTGGGGTATGCCTAGGGAGGTTGTTCTGGGTCCTGTAATCTCTTCATCTATTTTGATAAATATAATTCTATTAATATATAGTTTGATAATTCTCTGAGAAAATGTGTGGCTAAACCCTATTTGGATCATTTGTTGGAATAAAATTCGTAGATTCACGTTATCATAACTCCTTCAATATCTACAAAAATAGCTATAACTGACTTGTTGTTTGAAAAAGATAGATTTGCATCTATTACAAGATGAGCTACATTTTCTATCGTGGAGTGGGATTTTCTAAAACCAAACTGATTTTTTGGTAACTTCTTGTTTGTTTCAAGCCATTGTTCCATTCTTGTCTTAACCATGCGTTCAAATGTTTTCAGTATACAGGAAGCTAATGATATTCCCCTATATGATTCTGCTACTTCTGGATTTTTGTGCGGTTTTATGATAGGAATAACAATGTATTTCTTCCAATCTTCTGGATAGGATCCACTTTCCCATATATTATTTATTATTTCCAACAAAATAACTTGACATGACGTAGGGAGGTTAAATAACATTATATAATGGATATTATCTACTCCAGGAGCTGTGTTTTTGTGTGATCTGAGACTATCTCTAAGTTCGCTTATAGAAAATGTTTTGCATAGTTGATCTCCTGTATCATCAACAATGTTTTCCTTCACTTGTAGTATACTATCCATATCTTCTTCTGTCCATTGAGGTGTTATCTTATTTATAAAATCAGTTGACCATTCTCCTGGACTTAGTCTACTTATTGGTTCGATATATGTATTTTTGAGTTTTCTGACTTCTGTCCAGATTTCTTTAATGGGCGAATTTTTGTTTAAGTTAGCGCAAAATAATCTCCAAGATTCCCTCTTGCGTTTTTTTATAACTCTTTTCGTTATAGCCATCATTTTTTTTAATTGAATGTAATTTTCAACATTTGACTTTTGTGTAAATCGCAAAAGGGCTTCTTTTTGATTTTTCAATGAAGTATCACATTCTTGATTCCACCAATGTTTATTAAATTTTGAGTTGACCACTTTTTTCTTTTTGGGTATGGAATATTCTGCTGCTTGGTTTAGTTCATTTATAAATTCATTATAATATGTAATATTATTACTAGAGGTGCCATAGTCCATACGTTCAGAGAAAAGTGGCCAATTGGCTTTGTTGAGGTTCCATCTTTTTGAATCTGTGATTTTATTAGGTATTTCCAGCTGTACTTTTATAAGTATAGGGAAGTGGTCTGAGCCTAATGTCATTTGTTGCGTATGCCAATTGGTGATACTATGGTAAGATCAACTGCCGATTTATTTATTTGATTGGGTGTTGGAATTAGAGTTTGATCACCGTTGTTAAGAAATATTAAATTTCCATTTTCTATTGCTGCAAGTAGGTTTACTCCTGCTCTATCAGTAATATCACAACCCCACCCATAATGGTGACAATTTAAGTCACCTGCTACTACAAATGGTTTTTCCAAACTATCAAAAAATTGTGTCCATTCCCTCTCAGATATATTCAATTTCGGTTTTGCATATACTGAATAAAAGTTTATTTTCATAGATCTATTTATTTTCACACTTAAAGACGTACACATCACTTCTCTCAAATTATAAGGTGGTTTAGACCTATGAAATGGAAAACTTTTTCTAAGAAGTATACCTACCCCTCCATATCCGTCTTCTCTATCTAGCCTAAATATATGGTACCCACTAGAAGATATTTTTTGATTTGTCTTTAACCAGGTTTCACTGACTAAACTCATATGAATATTGTTGTCAAATAAAAATTTTTGAAATGCCCCTTTGTTATGTGTGATTGATCTTATATTATACTGTAAAATGTTGAAATTGGAGTTATTGTCCATCAAAGAATTCATTTAATTTTTTTAATAATTCCCCTCTTAATTTGTTATCTTTGAATGACTCTGTATGATTATCTAACACTTCTTTTATAGCATTTACTATGGTATCGCGTAATTTTATTGCCTCAATTGTTGGTTGCGTATTAGAGATATTGAGTGGTTGATAATTCTGAGAATTTGAAGATTTCCCATAAACTGGTTGAGATCGGACCTTTGGCATTTCTAGTATAGCTCTATGTTCTTCCGAATAACCGGACGTAGACGCCTGAGAGCTAAAATTATTATCGTTATCGCGTTGTCTTCTAATATAAGCTGTATAATAATTACTTGAGTTCGAATTATTATTTTTATTTCTAATGACATTTGCATAGCTCTTTTCTTGTTTATTTTTTGCTTCGATATATGATATGTTTTCAGTTACCATAATGTTTTTAGTAGTTTTCTGTTTATCAAACTCCGCGCATTTTTTTCTATCCGTGGCTGCATGATCACCCCCGCATAGAATACAAGAAGGTTCACTAGTTTTCTGACAATTTTCTGTGTCATGCTCATCCCCACAATGTCTACAACGTGTTTTCCCCCTACATTGAGTACTTAAATGTCCGTATCTCATACATTTTAAGCATTGCACTACTTTTGGTATATATAATTCGACATCGTAAACAAGTTTTTCTATGACTACTTGGTTAGGTATCATCTGACCCTTAAAGGTGACTACAATAGTTGATGTAGGAATAATCTCTCCATTTTTCTTTAGGATCATTCTTCTGACATTAACGACCTCTAATGTATTTCCATATCTAGGTTTAATGATATTTGTTAATTCTTCATTCGATAAATCTAAATCTATATGTTTAATTACCCCTTTTTTCTGTGTATAAAATACTGGAATATACGCTTCATACTTTTTTTCCTCTAAGATTTTTGATTTTATCAATTTATTGGCACTGTCAAATGAGTTCAGTTCTACTTTAATTTTATTTAATCCGATTACCGTCATATTGACAATATTATTTTGTATCTCTGGTATTGCATTTAAAATTAATCGTGCAGTACCAATTTTATGAAGTTTGCCAATATTGCCTTCTTTATTTTGAATAAATACATAATAAGGACCCTGATCGAATTTAGAATACATATTTTTATTGTTATCATTCAATTGTTTTTGTTCAATACTTACATTAATTTCCGTAATTATCTTGTCTGATAGTTTTACTTTTTTTGTCATTTCGTTATCTACCTCATTTTCCCTATTTCGTTTTGCCTCCGATTCCGTCTCCATGTTAATTTCCACATATTTGATATTATTTTTTCCCCTATCAGGTGGATCTTTTTCCGTTGTTGACATCGCTTATCTTCTACCTACAAAAGTTTAAACACTCGATATGCTCGGCTTCCGTATACACGTCTACTCTGTATGAATACATTTACCGAACTGCACTGCTGGTGATGGAATGGCATTTTGTTCTGTGATTTGTAACCTTAGTTGTTTTTGGCTGTGCATCTTGTTTGTTTTATCCATTTGTCGTCTGGTTGTGAAGTTACTTTTGCCGTTTTTGTGTTGTAATTTCAATATCTTTTAAGGACTTAAAAATGGCATACAAAAACAATGAAGCATAACCTCAAATTTGATTTACTTTTGTTTTGTCATACACGGTACCACAGGAATACGGATTTTCTATGATAGAACTTATATCATTGGTCGGTTTAAGATCGATAGGCGTGTAGGGGCTAGTACGTCACAGTGCATCACAACAACGAGAGCAGCCTTTACAAATTGCGCGTAAAATTGTATGTTTGGAATGAAAATTATATAATTTATTGCATATTATTCATATTATAAAACGAATAATCGTATAGGTATATAATTATTCCATATAGTAGTTTATAGACATGTAGATCACGATTATAATATTGAACTGTCGCGTTACGATATGTCATGGATCCGGAATGATGATATTTATTCGCTCAGTGAATATGTTCTCCGGCGTCATGATATCAAAACTCATAATATTTCGCAAATGGCAATGATTCGGAGATTTTTGTTTATACTAAAGTACCTATTCTTGATAGTTCACCTACCAGCAGGAGAAGTATTATTCGCAATGAGCTTGAGTGCAACGTAAAAATATGTATGTCTGGTCCTGTAAAACTATATCATATCTAATATTGGCGACTTATTGAGGATATGTTATTATTCCTGTTAAAATAAAAGATCGTCTTGGCAATAAATAGTAATGTACTCCTTCATTCCGGGCCAAAGTGTACATATTACTTGTGTACAGAAATATGAAAGCGTGCAACGCTATCGAAATTAGAACTTTGTCATAATGTGATATGCGACATGTTGAATTTATTTAAAATAGTTCTATCGATCCACTGAAAAGCGTTCCAAAATGTAAACTGAAAATATAAATATTTGCAACAAAATATCAGACCATGTTTACTGATTAATTTTTTTGTTAAACGATATACAAAATTTAAAGCTATGGAAATCTACGTCGCACCGATTTTTAAAAGCTTCTCTCGAAACTTGAAGTAGATAAATATCGGTTATCGAGTTCGGTTAAGTAGTTCATTACCAGTCGACGCTTGTTCACAAAGCTTCAGTTATTCAATCAATCCGTAGCGAATTGATTTGTGTTACTTTTCTCGAAGTTGAATTGAAATTGCTTTGTACAGGTGGTTTAAGTGAGAATGCATGGGGGAACGTTTATATAATCTTTATGTTAGATTTTATGATTTGCCATAATTTATCAGTTGGTGGCATTAATCAATTAAAAACATCCAAAAGCTGCTTCAATAGATTTTTAAAATGGAAAATCGTAAG
Organism: Lochmaea crataegi; assembly: GCA_947563755.1. Lineage (NCBI taxonomy): Eukaryota > Metazoa > Arthropoda > Insecta > Coleoptera > Chrysomelidae > Lochmaea > Lochmaea crataegi. Next base: position 31,099,667 of record OX387429.1, read on the forward strand.
AATTTTCCTAAGAAATCACCAGAAATCAATTATATAGTGTATAATGTTAATTTTCCAAAAAAGCTTCACTCGGTGCTTATTTTCTTTTACGACGATATTTAAAAGCCGCTCAGTGTCAGCTCAGAGAGAAAGGGAGGAGATTAATGAATTTCATCTGTACAAGAAGCTGTAAATCAATTTATGAGATTGAAACAAATATTTTCAGCCATCAGAAAGTCTGTATTTTATCGGGTGGCAAATAAGAACGGCTGTCAATCATATCTTAGGACCGGTTATGGCACAGCTTTGGGAAAAAAATTAATAACTAAGGCAGTCTCAAGAAAAATCTGGGAATTATTTACAGGTCCACCTCTAGAGGGCGTAGTTGAATTTAAAAAGCCCCATTTCACAGAATTTAATCGATTGGAGCATACCAAAAATAATCATCGTATTCCCCAGAAAATTCTGCATAGCTATATTTTATATTACAATCTTTAGTATATCTACCCAAATAAGAGGTGCAGGGAAGTGGGAACCTTGTTATAAAAAACGACTGTGCGTCCAGTTATTCTTGGTGGATCTTTGCAGACTTGGTCGTGTTGAAAACAGATCTTTTGCACCAATGTAAAGGCTATTCATTCAAACACAAACGGAACATAGGGATTTTGAGCACTGTATCAAAACTGCTTTTGAACTAGTCGACCCGCATCCAGCTTCAACAGATTAAAAATACGATTATTACAATCGTTTATTTGGACACCTATAACATATCGTACCATATTCACATTCACATTCCCACCACTCCGTATTCTCAACTGTAGTCAGTAAACAGCAGTCGGTAGGTAGAGTACAATTTAAAGAATCTCCAATTTTGTTTTATTTACGAATCTATTTTTATTTGAAAGCCGTTATTGCCAAAAGAAATCAAAACATATTATCTCAACTCGAAACAATTAATTTTCGATTTTAACAACATAAAAATAAGCATATTGTATCAATATGTAGCGAAGTTTACTAACCCCATCAAATAATTATTCAATACTAAATCGCACTAATCGCAGTTCGCACATAACTAACAAATTTTGGAAGGAGAATGGGCGGGGTTTCTTACATTGGTCTAAATCCAGCTGTCCAAATCAATACTTGATATTCATTGATGTGAACTTATAGAAATGTTTTGTTGGTGGACTATTTAGATCGGACAATACATTAAATCCCTATGTTCCGTTTGTGTTTGAATGTATCTGTACATATACCCAATCCAACTAAATAAGTAAACTGCACATTAAAGGGCACAATTTACTTTTGTCAATTTTTTTCAAATTTTAAATGGAATGGATTAAATTGACTGCTGACTGGCGGATACCACATTACGATATTTTTTTTTCTATCCCGATATATCTTAATACAAGTGTAACAAAAGTCGACATCGTTAACTTTTCTCATCCTATTGATAATGATTTCAATATTACTGTTACTGTCACCGGTGAACGGCAATGGGAATTTTTTATGTGTAACATCTTTTCGCTCGGTTCCCTGCAATTTGTGGCAGTGCTTTCATGAAGTGGGACGTAAGTGTTGTTACAGGAGGCCAGTGAAGCGCGCGCTAATTGATTTTACCAATGAGCGCGAGCGAAGGTAAATTTTGCCGTCAGGATGGTAGCAATGAATTTTATTCGCGGTTCACGTGTGAAGTAAATGAGGTTAGGAAATAGAAATGGAACATTTTGTGCATGTATACTAGATATAAGAAGCACAAACTTGTATAGGAAAAATGTCGACAAAGTGTACAGCGGTAAGTAAGTAAGTAAGTAAGAGAGTAGCTAGAGATTAAAAATACAGAGTGAGGTATCCCGACCAAGTTAACCTAACAAAATCTCCGTCTATTTGGCAATCCAGCGATCTGTCGAATAAAATTCAGTATGTTGTCCCAGGACAAATAAAAATATGGTTTTGGTCCTTTGGTATACACAAGAGTGTTTATTTTGGAGAAAGGTGATTTTATTTGGCTTTAAGGATTATCTTGGGTCTTGATAATAATAATAAACAATCATAAGGTTGGTTTTATAAAACTTTTTAGTTGCATATGTGGATTTTGGACCCATTTTTGATTAAGTTGTGCCTACATAAAAACATTCATTCGTTAGTTCAGATTCATTACTAAATATTTCATTGTTTAAATAAGCCAAAGAGATAAATATGCTTTATTGTCAAGAAAAACTGCTATAATTTTAAAAACAAAGTGATCTAAAAACATAAACAATAAAATTAGAACATAAAATAAAATAATTCCAACGTTATGATTACTCGGGCAATTCAAATAGGCGAATATTATATCTGATCACACAATACCATTGGTCTACCATCATCAACATCATTACAAAAAAGAGCTTTTCTAGCCGGCGGGAGTAATTTCGACAACCCTAAACCTTTCTTGACCTGTTTAATCGAAAGGGTCTGATAATCCAATATGAATTTTCGACAATGAACTATTTACTTACATAGTCACCTAATTTTTCCCGTTAATCACTAATGGTAGGTTAGATAACAGATATATTTGCTATTAGTACAAGATCCGGCTATATGAATTGACCTCGTATCCTTTTTTCTGGTGAAATAATCTTTTTTTGCAATAAAACTTATTACTAAATAAAACCCCTGGTGGTTGGTAGACCGTATTCTGGGCGAATGCTATGTAATTAAAAATCATTTAATTGAAATTTTTTTAATGAATACTATAATTAATTTTTCCAATAAATTTGATATGAATGGGAACTTAAAAGTATGTAGAAAATGCTACAACTTGGTTGGCTACCTTTTTCTTGGGAATAATACCTGCCAACCAGGTGTTAACAGGTGAACTGATGTGAGAATTAACCCTTAACCGTTTTTCTAAAAAAATAGATATGAAAATATAGATTTTTTCATCGCGAATTCAATGGTATGTGGTTGGCTTTCAAAATCATGACCGAACTTATGGTTGTCACGATTTAAAGTTTCAATAAATTTTATTCGAAAATGGAGGCCGACTGCGAGATACATCGATATTTGCAACAGCAATAGATGAGACAGAGCAGCTGCGGTGGAGAAGCTGGCCAAAAAAGAGAAAAGCAAGCTCACTTCTCTGTGTTATAGGAAAAGATAACCATACTCTCCCACCAATAAGGATAAAGATAAGGGTTAATTCTCACATCAGTTCACCTGTTTACACCTGGTTGGCAGATATTATTACCAAGAAAAAGGTAGCCAACCACGTTGTAGCATTTTCTACATATTTTTAACTTTCCATTTATATTAAAGGACCCCGCACTTCTCTTATGGAAACGGGAGCACCGTCAAATTGTCTGAATTTTTGATATGTACTGGTATTTGATGTCATGATCAAAAGTCTACATGGGCCCAACCTTATCCTATGGTTAGATTTTGAGATACAGGGCGTTGAAGTTCAAAGTCTTCACTTTTTTAAAACGGCCCCCAAAAATTCCCTCTTAAATATTTTTAGATGCTACTGCCAAATATATCAAGACAAAATACATACCTATTAGCGAAAATAAAATATCTGTTAAAAAAAATAATAGTTCAATACTATTAAACGCTTTACAAAATTACAGCAGACCATCCATTAAGAAGCAACAACTACTTCTCGGGCTATATGCCCCGACAGACACTGAATTACACTTCTAAAGTAAACGGGGTTGGTATATCTGTTAAGATAGAACCAACCAACCCTTAGAAACACTAAACCACAATTGTATTATGACAGCCGATGTCAGTGTTTTGAATTATAGTTTAGTAGCGTAAATACTTACTAGTTTTTGTATTAAGAAAGGTATAAGGAAAAGTATCGTTCATTACACATCCATGAAAATGCTTTTCCCGTGCTTGCACGTCGCGCGCACACGGGAAAAGCCTATTTTCTGGACTCGTAATGAAACATACTATTTCTAATTTTGTAAAGCGTTTAATAGTATTGAACTACCTATTATTTTTTGACGTCTATAGATCTCGCTTCACTAATATGACAATTATTTACAGATAACTGTAATTAGGTAAAATATCTGTTGTTTACAGGGTGATTCGTGCTTTCACGGATCTATTTTTGTTAAAGTACGTATTTTTACAATGGAACAAAGCATCAAATATTAAAAAAAAATCACCGTCAAAGTTTCTCAATATTGGATATAGTATAGATCTCGATGTCCTCGTTAAAAGTTGTTTTTGGTAAAATTAGATTCTATGGCTACTTTTCGAAATATTAAATATCATTTTTTATTAATACAACATAAATACAAAATAAAAGAAATATTGTAAACTAAATACTTTTACACACTGTGTTAGATTATATTGCAACGTTGTATTATTGGGTGGTAGGCTAAAAAATGCATACTTACAGGGTGATCTGACTTGAGCTTGTAAGATGACAAAATCAACAAAACCAAAAGATCAACCAAACAGTCTATACTAGTTACCTATAATTTATTAGGTACAATATTTAAACTTGAGTTATAAGATAATAATAATAATAATAATAATAAAAATAATAAGGATAACTATGTGTTTCTGTAATAGTAAAAGAGGGCAATTTAATAGATTGTATAGGAGGGTTTAAGAAGTCAAAATCTGTGATATCCCAACAAACAATGTAATGGTGGGTCACTGGGGGTCCATTAAAGCATCCCAGTGTTCGACTACATTGGCCTAATGCCTACCCCCCGGTCCGGGCCAGTAAATTTTTGTGCGTCAGTAGGCCGTGAATTATTTTTATGACGGGCCGTTTCCAACCTAACGTAATTTAATTGACATTGAAAGGTGCATTGTAGTAAAATTCATAAATTGTTGAAATAAAACTTTTAATACAAACTAAACATCAAAACGTTCTGTACATTTATCAATAAAAAAAATTATATCTAACTAATGTTTTCTCTGCCTCTCTCTGCTTTATTTCCAATAAGGTTATAACTTCCCATGCTTATTTTCTTGTTACACCTAAAATATATTTCATAAAATAGCATATTTTATGCAATGAGTATTTAATGATGGCTATTTAGACACAAATATGAACCTTGCGTAACGGGATTGCCATTAAATTTGATTTAAATGTGAGTTGCATTACTATTTTTACTACTCCCATACTTCAATTTCATCATTAGATATACACAAATTTTAAGAATGAGTTGAATTCAGACAGCTGTAAATTTAATTAAATTATGATCTGCCAGATATAGTATATAGCTATATCAGATATTGGCTGAATATTAGAGTGATGTATTCTTATTTTATTTATTGGATTTATTCATTGGATGCAAACTTGTATCTAAATAACAAATCTGTACCTTGATGGATATATTGCTTGTGACCTATAACAATTATAGACTGAATTGTAATCATTCAAGTACAGTAACAGGGCATAACTAATACACTGTTTGACAAATGTATCTTTTTGTTGTTATCATACTACTCACTAAATATAACTTTAATAAGAATAATTAAAAAGTTACAATATTAGAGGAAGATAATTACCAATTTATTATTAGCTTGATCACTTTATTGTAATCGTGGAACGTTGGCTTGCTATTTATCCATAGCCAGTGCAAATTCATGGCTCATCATCTCTTACACAAGCATTCTCACTGTTTCCTTGTTATCAACACTAATTGGTGGAATTGTCATCCAATCGCACTAAAAAATGATAAGGGATAATGACATTTTGCTCTTATACAAGCTCTTTCCAATAGCTCAGGTTGCAAACAATAGTAGTGCGATTAAAAATGTGGAAACATATAATAATTGAATTACAGTTTTGTTGAGTAGGACCTAAATTTTTAAATTGATTTTTAACAAGCATTGGAAAGCTAAAAATTATAAAATTGTAGTGTAGGTAAATGTGAGTATTTTAGACGTACTTCAGCAAATTGTCATCTTTAAGCAGTTAAATATTGTTATTGCTTCAATAGTATTCAACAGCAATTGTGTTTCCAAATCACTTTCAACTTGGACTTTCTTGGCATCTGGTTGTATCTGAAGCTGAATTAATTGGGTAATAAACTGCATGTCTCTTTTTAAAGTTCATTTCTGGTACAATTTCTAAAATAAATACATAAAATGGATAAGTATGTATATAACAAAAACATCAATTTTAGAAAGTGTAATGGGTACTAAAAAAAATAAGATACCTATTGTAGCTGTAAAAGAAACTAACCAGACAATAAAAGATTGTAGTTTAAATAAAGATTAACTGCAATAGTTAAGTAAAAAATATCAAATTCAATAATCTGTGACATCTACGTAACAAAGTTTTATTACATTGTACTTACTTGTTATTAATAAAGTTAAAACTACTCTTCGCCATTACTATAAGAATTAAAATTAATAGAACGCTTGCACTGTACAAAATCATCAATAAAGCTTATAAGCAATAACATCTCATGACATAACCTCTGCTCATAACACGAGTTTCTTCTTCTGTTTCTCTTGTTAGATTGGGTCCTAAATTTTTAAGCCGTTCATTCATAATATTCTTAATATTAGTTACTACCCAAGAGAAGGCATCTTGAGTGCTATGATAAAATATTTTCACAATAAAAAATGAACATCTATCTGTCATTGAGTTTTACAATAAGTGTCACTTATAGTTGTTTATAGTACCTTATCATTCAGTTCTTTAACAAAATTACAGTGTTTTAACTCAATTTTTTTTGCTAATATGGCATTCGCAAATAGAGTAAATTGTTATGTGTGTAATAGAAACTTTAAAGTTCGACTAACGACGCGTTTAAATGAAGACAATAATATAGATCTTCTAAACCTAGCTTCTTATAGACGACAAGCTGCCGGACATCCTGATATCGAGAATTTAGAAGTAATAGAAATAAGATCGTGTTTAAATTGTTATCATGCAATTGCAGAGGACATTAGACAGATATGGAAAACAATCGAAATTGCCCCAGACATAACGTTTCAACTCCCTATTCAGTACGTGGTTGTCTAATATGTAATGCGCAAGGTAACGTAAGAAAAATGTCGGCAGAATGTAAAGCCAATATTTTTATAGTTTCTAATATATATTTGCCTGAACATATAAAGATTTGTGACATTCATTTGGATAATTTTGTTTTTTTTATTATTTGATTTACATGGTGGTATGCGTTATGTTAATAGACCGAATCTTTTAACTACTATTCAAACATTTTTGTCCAGTTTAAGAACTGTTGCCAATTCAAAGATTCATGTCAGAAGCTGGGAAGATATAAATAGTTTCAGTGTAGAGGATTTTAAGTATTTAAGATCAATTTCTAAAGAAAATTTCGAAGAACTTTATGAATTGTGTGCGCCAATTGAACAGTATGGTAATAGAAGAAATATTGGACGAAAATATTTACTTGCTTTTCTTGTTAAGTTAAGACATGGATTATCGGATGAGCTTTTAAAATTAATTTTTAATTACTCTTCCAGACAAGTCACTAGTTTAATAATATCTAATGTCCGCCTATCTCTGATGTTTCGGATCAATAACCAGAGACAATTTTATAAGAGATCATTTGTCAACAAGCTTTATAATCCTATACCAGATGACCCTAAAGCCATTGTTTATGTAGATTGTACGTATAACTCAATTGAAAAAAATAGGAATTTTAGAGTATCACGTCTATTGCTCTTTTAAAAAGCAACATTTGGTTAAGCTAGAAACTGGTTTGAAGAAGGAGATATTGTAATAGTAGATAGAGGCTACAGAGACGCGATTCCTACTTATGAAGAAATAGGTCTCATTTCTTATATATGCCACCTTTACTTCGTCGTAACCAACGTCAACTGACTACTAGTGAAGCTAATAGAGCAAGACTGATAACTACAACCCGCTGGGTTATAGAAGCTAGAAATGGACATTTTAAGTCTATTTTCAAGGTTTTTAAAGGACACGTTTCCACGACCCATGCTGCCAACTTGCGTGAGTTTTAGCAGATTGCGGGTGCGTTAATAAATAGGTTTCATCCTTTAATAAATATATCAGGAACAGTTGAGATAGCAACTGAAATGCTAAATAAACTGGATGATGTAAATATTGTCCAAGCACGTTTTGAAGTTCAAAATCTAGCTGTCAGAGATGGTCGCTGACAGAGGCTTAACCATATGCAAGTTTCTGAATTTCCTCGGGTAGATATCAATTATCCAAAAGGCCTAGTAGGTCCTTACCATCTTTATTTAAGTCCATCATATATACAAGATAAATTACAAAGAGACTTAATGTTTTAGGAATAGATGAGTTAAGAGGGGAACGCCATTTCTTACGTTTTAGAATCTACTCTAGATTTAGAAACGCCACTAAATATATGTTATGGTTGGCATACGAGGACGGACTTAATCAAGACAACCTTCCAGTTTTCTACCACTACTGCACATGTCCATCTGGTACGATAACTTTAGGCACATGCGCACACGTTGAAACAATTTGATGGTTTTTTGGATTTGCTAGACACAATAATATCACATTTCCACCAACACGTCTACTAAATTGTGTCGACGATGCAGTAAACCGTTTATTGCCAGAAAATATTGTTCTAGGTCCCATAGTTGAAGAAAATTAAAGAGTTTTTTGTTCGTTTACCCCCACTTTATTTGGACTTCACCATCATTTTTTAAATGTATGCTTGTTCTAGTAGCCTGTGGAGACAGTATAAAATATCTACTGTTTTCGCTCCTAACTTTAACAAGTATGTAATAAGAATCTAAAAATTCTATAAAAATATAAGTGGAATAGGCGTACAGGGGATACCACTTGAAAAAAAAACGCGCCTATAGGGCTCTAACTCACGGGTGGTGTGGAAACCAGCTTAAAATGGAGCTTAATTGATTTATGGCACTTAATAATTTAGATTCAAAACGCAAAAAAAAGTAATAGCAAAATTGTTTCTATTGTTTGGTGGCTCTTTTGGATTTGTTGATTTTATCATCTTACAAGCTCAAGTCAGATCACCCTGTAAGTATGAATTTTTGTAGCCTACCACCCAATAATACAACGTTGCAATATAATCTAACACAGTGTGTAAAAATATTTAGTTTACAATATTTCTTTTGTATTTATGTTGTATTACTAAAAAATGATATTTTACAGACTAAGCGTTTAATATTTCGAAAAGTAGCCATAAGATCTGATTTTACCAATCAGAACTCTTAACGAGGACATCGAGATCTACACTATATCCAACATTCAGAAACTTTGACGGTGATTTTTTTTTAATGATATTTGATGCTTTTTTCCATTGAAAAATACGTACTTTAACAAAAACAGATCTGTGAAAGCACGAATCACCCTGTAAACAACAGATATTTTATTTTCGCTAATAGGTATGTATTTTGTCTCGATATATTTGGCATTTACATCAAAAAATATTTAAGAGGGTCTTTTTGGGGACCGTTTTAAAAAAGTCGGGATTTTGAACTTCAACGCCCTGTATCTCAAAATCTAGCCATAGGATAAGGTTGGGTCCATGAAGACTCAGGACATCAAATACCAGTACATATCAAAAATTCAGACAATTTGACGGTGCTCCCGTTTCCATAAGAGAAGTGCTGGGTCCTTTATTGAAAAAATTAATGATGATATCATTGACAAAATTTAATTAAATAATTCTTAATTACATAACATCCGCCCAGGATACGGTCTGCCAACTACCCAAGGTTTTATTTATTAGTAAGTTTTATTGTAAAAAAACATTTATTCCAACAGAAAAAAGGATCGAGGTCTATTCATATAGCTGGATCTTAGACTATATATTTTTATATTTGCCTTATTTCTTCATAAATCGTTGAAGCAGACATGTGTTTGCGTGGTTTTGAAATGTCAATTTCGGTAGTGGAAAGCACATGCGGTAAAGAGTTGCGCATTCTACTCATCCTTCTATATATGTTCTCATCCAAAAGCTTGAACAATTTCAAATTGATACAAACATAAAAATACAAAGTTTACATATCCCACTAAAAATAAAAGAGAAAGAGGTAAAAATGGAATTGAGATCAGTAGGAAATTCGATTCAAAAGTTTCAGTCAGCTTAAATACCTAGAATAGATTTTATAAAATGTATATCTTATTATTCTTAATAAACAAAGACAAACAGATGAAAACGATGATGTAAATATTAATACCTAATAAAATGGTAATAGATATTGTATTTTGATAAATAGTGTTATGATAAATTATATTATTGTTTTATAAAATTATATGCTACAATTTTTTTCTTTGCAACACCATTGCAATCGTCGATACGTCACAGAATTTTTCTTTTGCCTTATACCTACTAAATTACACGAGTGTCGAAAGTACCTATAGGAACATAGCGTACTGACAACTTGGTGTCAAAAATACATCCGCCTTTTCTAGCTCCTCAAACTTCTGCATGGGATGAGGATGTGATTGCAATAAAATTTTGAACTATCTCTTGACTTAGTTATTCTCATTCATCTATGGAAACTTCCTGTACATGCTGTAGGGTTTCTCAGGTGTTTTTTTTTCATATAATATAGGATACTGCTAACTTAACATCCAAAAAAAAAGTATTACCTTGCCCACTAAAAGAAAAACTTTATTGACTAAAGTAGATCCCACTTTCAGCACAAAGCTGACTACAAAATATTTGTATAGGTTAACTTCTACTCTTCGACTCTTCGGTACAAAAACTGTGTGAAAATACCAAATAACTATTACTTTTTTGAATCAAACTAACTGTTTATATTTAATTCCACTATTTAAAGGAAAACCAATGAAATTTTAAAATATTATTTATAATTATTTCGATATTTGCATATCATAAACAGTTAGTTTGATTTAAAAAAGTAATATGAGTAGATTCCACAGAGTAAGGGTCCAAACAGTAAATTGTACCAATAACTATTTATATCCATATCTAGGAGTTCATCCATTTCACAAATGTGGTTAAAATTCAATGAGGGTTTTCAAAGAAACACAAAGTCAAACCACAGCGTATACATATTATATAAAAAACAATAATAAAATCGACGAAAAAATTCTTGAACACTGTTTACGATTGAATAGACAATACAACACTGACCAGCTGTCCAAATTGTTTGCCCTGGACGTCCATATTAGGTCACGTGATCTGGATTGCCTAATAGTAGTGTTTATATTTATAAAAAGTAAAAATAAATTAACAATACCTAATGGTAGAAACGTGTGTTGTGAGAAGTTGTCCAACTAGACATAAAATGATGAAAAATACACACCTCTGTCCGTGTACTTTTTCTGACTAACACTACGTGAAATAATTTTTTAAATATTCAAGTAACTATTTTTTACTTTTATAATTTTCTTAATAACATTGAGAGGAAATGATTAAATTTGTGACACTCATTTTAAAGAGGAAGAGAATCATATAATAATATACAGTTTCACATTAAAGGAGAGCTCAAGATATTTCCTACATGAAGAAAAATACTAATAAATGAAGGTTCGCCAACGATCGACCATCAATTTATTTCCATACCAGCAAGTAACACTGATGAACAAACAATGCCAAACTCAAGCTGCAATCCCTCTAAAAACGAAGAGCAGTATCAAATACAACAAATCTACTTCTAGCAGCAGGAATTATTAGAAGTCAGGAAGTTTCTGATAATTCAATAGATCGGAATTAACAGGAAAACAAAGCAAGTACACAGACCCTAGAGAGTTTCAGAAAATATTCCACTCATACATGTTGTATCAATGCAACGATTGCTAAATTATTAAATGGAAATTCAAAAATTACAGCGGAAATTCCACGTTGCCATGACAACCCAGCGATAATTCCACGTTGCCATGACAACCGTTGACTGACAACATTGAAATAATGAACGTGAAACGTCAAAGAAGAGTTTCTTAAAGGTTATGAATCGATTCGGAGATATAGATATAACAGAACAGGAAATTGACAAAAATGTCAATTAAAGTGTACCCAACACAGAAAAGAGTAAGAATAGTGTATGGAAACAATTTATGTTATTTTGCGACGAAAAAAAGTACAAATTCAATATAGTGGAGATATACGGTAATTTGTATTTTTATTCGAGAAATATTCTCCCTGAATACCGCTTGTGCTTAAGAATGACCGATAATTTCCATGAAAGCTTGTTGTTAATAATTATTGGAATTAGACAACAAACTTGATAATTTTTTTTTAAATTTTCACTGCTACCGCCGTTTTGGTTATATGGTAAATGGGCTGAAATTTATGTTATACACATATTATAGAGAATTTATAAATGACAGTAAGTATTCATTAATATACAAGTAAATATATTTAGTTGTATTTTTTTGTATTACTAAGGGATTGTTGACAGTAGTAAATTAAACCAAAAAAAAATAGGTGATCTCACAAGATTACAATTCTCCATATCTAATACAAGAATTCTAAATAGTTTGTATCTTGTCTTAGGTGATTACAACCTGTTGAGATCAAATGAATGCATAAGTCAAAGTGAAACTGCACTAAGAGTTTCAACAGGCATCCTTACGGGACATTGTCGTCTGAATGGGCACCTGAAAAAGCTCAAAATAGTGGAGGAAGAAGAATGTAGATTCTGTGGCATGGAAGAAGAAACCTCCATCCACATACTTGCGAACTGCACAGCAATTCAGAATCCTAGTGCACAACACCTTGGAGACTACTGGATTGAAGAGGGACATTTACCTAAGTTAAAGCCTGCAGATATTCTAAAATTCATCCGGGAAATAGGACTAAAGGAGCTAATAGTCTCCGAGACTTTCCTTAGGAACTAAGTAGAAGTAAAGGGGCACAATAGATCTTTTAGGTCTCAGTGAATGTCACCCCAATTTACATACATACATCTTGTCAAGCAAAATTCATATATCTACCAAACAACAATAATCGATGTAAGAATTTAACTGATTTTAAGTTCTAATTCCAAATAAACTTTTAAGTGATATACAGTGTGTAGAAGCCAAACGTAATAAATTCATTATTTCGGTTACTGAACATATTTATGAAAAATCCCGAAGCATGTCAAATTAAAATTATAAATTGACATTCTTCAACGTGATAGTGCGATCCCCACCTCCAATCCCCTTTGAATGACAGATACAACCCCCAATTTTTTTAATGGGAAGTATAGGCTTGAGATATATCGTTTGAAAGGTCTCATCATTCTCTATTCAAAAATGTTATCGTTCTCAAGCAACAATTGAGATATAATAAAATAAAATCATGTGGTTACCGAAATTCGCTACAATACAATAAAAAACTTAAATGTAATGTATTTAAAAAATTTGGGGTTGTACTTGTCATTCGAAGGGGGTTGAAGTTAGGGATCGCATTTTCACGTTGGAAAATAACATTTTATAATTTAAATTTGATGTGTTTCGGGATTTTTTATAAATATGTCCAGTAACCGAAATGATTAATTTATTCCGTTTGGCTTTTACACACTAGGTATTTAGATTTCAACTTAAAGCAAAGAGCTGTGGTGGAGTAACTAACTCGATTTGTACAAATCAAATAATTTATGAGTGATTACACACATCAATAAAATATACTTACCTAGGTACAGTGAAATTAATCGAAAATTATATTAAACGTAGGATTGAAAATTTAAATTTTAAAATATTTGATATCACAAAAACATTGTAAAAACTGTTTCCGGAATAAAAACACTTCTCAATCAAATACTCTTCCACCACACGGTTAAACACACTGACTTATATACTAATCCTATAAACTTACTAAAAAAATGGACCCTGTAAAACCCTGGCTTATCTTGACTAATTCAATGAATATATTCAACTTAGCCAATTATATTATTTTTAAATGTACCACTTTTGTTATTGTAAATGTTCATATTTTAACATTAATTATATTAAATATATTTTACTTCTAAAAACAAATATGTTTATGTATAATGTTTTGAATATGGATACTTATACAGATATATTCGTAATTTTTTTTAACGAATGAACTTTTCAAAAAATGTATCCTCGATCTATTTTTGAGGGACTTCAAGAAGCTTGTGATTATCTGAAATGAATTCTAAATATTTGCAAAAGCGGTCAGGGCGTGGTACATATATTATGTCATACCTTGTTTGCAATATAATGTACTTATATGGAGTTTGATGTTCGTCTTTCAAACAACATAATATACAAAAATTATAATCTGCCATCACATAGACTGTCGGGTACAGAAAAATCAACAGATTATGCTTGTATTAGACTTTTCAACAAATTACCAGTTAACATCAAAATAGAAGAATATTTATAAAGTTCAATAAGACTGTTTTATATTTAGCTCTAAGTTTAGAACCTTTCACATATAAAGAATGTCTTCAGGTGGACCTGTAGGAAGGATATTCATACCATTAGTCATACATTTATTTTACATAATATATAAATGTTTAATTATGATATATACAGAAAAACAGTTCTCATATGACACATGACAGGACACCACACTTTCCGCAAATTTTTTTGGTCCTTTTCTGCATTCCACTTATAACACAACGAGCGCATCTCCTTTGAGTTCGAAATAGCACTCTTTAGAATTTATTATATAAATGTATTTTATAGGACGACATGATGAAAAATGCGCCAATTACAATTTGTATTTCACCATCTCTATCTTGTCTTTCTTGGAACAAAAATTGGTGTTGGTACTGGCCGTATAATTCGTATTGTTACGAAGTCACCAGCTCAAAGCCGACCCTGTCACTAAGCTATGAATTTTGGCGAATGCGCTTTCTAGAGTCTTATGGTACTGCAGTTTTTACGCATATTAGGAACGTGGTAAATTCAAGAACCTTCGAGAATTGAGAGACTATATATACGCGACAATCTACAAAAGAAAGTCTACAGAAGTTCTTAGTAATCGGACAGTGAATGAAATAGTGAATAAATAATGTGAGATAAATAGTGTAGTATTCATGTGGTAGAAATACATTATAACTATTATACCGAGTGTAAATAAATTAGTAAATATTAAGTGTGTTTATAAATTGAGTTTAATACAGTCTGTGTTTCTATAAATGAATTAATAGTAATTAGCCATAGAAGTGTGTATAGTTTTATGCCACCCGTAAAAACTATTCAAATAAATGAGAAAAACATTACAGTATTATTTAAGGAAAGTAACTTCTTCATTGGATCCACTTTCAATCTGCACTTGTAACTATTTGATGTGCTGAGAATGGTCTCAATTACTACCTCACAGTGACACATTAACCTTTCTGAATTCTCTGTGGATTTCATTTTTACTCATCACCTTTTTCGGGAAATTGTCTGTAACAACATAAATAATCAGTGACTTATGTGTACATATTTGTGCAACTTACGTAACCTAATGCAAATAAACAAACCCTCCATTTGAATTACCTAAAATAATGTACTACGCCGTCATTACACTAAAAACTTTTGGCCCGATCTATACTAGCGCCACCAATATAACACCATTCGAGGGACACTTTTTATATGCAGAGTTTGTGCTCCTTCTATCTAGTCTCCATTATTTTGTGGATAAGAAATCCGTTTTTTGTCATCGTTTTCAAAAATAACGAAAATTGTGCTCGTTTGGTGATAAAATAATTAGCTGAATGTATTTACGTTTTTACGTTATGAAAAATACAAATATCTACTATCATGTCTTCTCTTGGGTATGGACCTTCAGAAGACATTTAAAGGTCCAGCCCAGTTATAATGTGTATAATAAGTATTTAAAAGAGAAATGTGAAGAATGAAGAAGAAGAAGAATGAGCAAGTAAGAAGTATATTCTAGAACCAAGTTTACAAGTTGGATTGCCAATTAAAAAATCAATTGGAGATGAAAAAAGAGATATTTTTACATTATGTAAGAATTTCATAAAATCTTTCAGAATCTGGTTTCCCACATAGAAAAATATTAGCTACAGAAAAATATGAAAAAACGGAGAAAGAAAGGAAAAATCAATTGAAATGCTTGGAGGAAATGTGCCACATGTACTACATTAATGGGTCTTTGAATAATTTAGAATTGAAGCATCATATTTTGCAAGTAGAAGGAATGCAGTTTGAAAATAAAGAAGGTAGGTATATGTAAATAACCAGAACTCATGAGCTCTAATAACATCGTCAATTAAACAAAAATTTGGTCTTGTTAATTAGAAGTAACAAAACAATTACATAATTAATAATATCTATTATTTTAGGTTATATTCCATAAAATAAACGAAAAGCCGATAGGTCCCGAACTAGTCAAGCCTTTACAAGAAGATATCATGAAAATGTTAAATATACAGAGAGTTGCACGAGAAGTAATTTACTACACACTATGTAACTTCTTTCACCTAAATATAAAGTGTACAATCACTATATTGTCTTTAACTTTATCCCTACCTATCCTACTTATCTAGCTTACTCTGAGAAAAGTTAAAATGGGGTAACTAGAATACTTGATATTTACTGCTCGATTTACCAATAGGCTTTATATGATTACAAATAAAATTTGTATATTCTGGGTAAGGATTCTGAAAACAATAAAATTATTACTGGAAGAAATTATTATTATTAAGAGAGCATAATCCTGGACTGGAGACAACGTTGGAACCTCAACAATGTTGTCCCTTTTAATTACAAACCTGAATGGTTGGTTATATCTTGCAGTTATACCAGCCCCGTTAGACTTAGGAGTGTAATTCAATGTCTGTCGGGGCATATAGCCCGAGAAGTAGCTGTTTCTTCTTAGTGAACGGTGAACTTGGTAAGGCATTATAATAGTATTGAACTGTTATCATTGACATCTATTAATTGATAACACGCGTTACTAATACTAAAATATGACAATTTTTTACAGGTAACTGTAATTAAGTAAATTCACTATCGAACCTGACATCAAACATACAAACTCCTAGACTATGAAGAAAACATAGTGCTGCTATTTTTCTAGGCATTACTAAAACCTCTTATGGTGTTTAAAACTGTGGTATGCTCTACAAACTATGTTAAATAATGTGTCCCAAATACTTGCTATTAAACTTGAAAACTACCTTAGTGATAGAAGACCACAAGTGAATTACAGTTTTATGCCAAATATTCATACCTGAACAAGGACACCTCCATGGCTCCCCACTGTCCTGTTTGCTTTATCTAGTCCAGTAAGAAGTTCCGAGATTCTGCATGGGTGGCTGCATGGCCGCGGTTGCGTCTTTTAAGGTAATTTGGGCACGCGGAATCGAATGGTACTATTCGCAGACTTCAATTTCCCCGGTAAATAGTGAAAATCGCGAAAAATTACTTAAAATTCGCGTTTTCTCGGTAACTAATTGATTTATCGAAAAAAGTTTCGAATAAATGTTGTAGAGCGGAAAATTTCACGTCGAAATATCACCTCACTTGTTAAATTTCATTCAGTATTATTGATTTTCCCGACCATTTCCGAATCCACTGGAAATCCGCCGGGGACTTCCCGAGCCGCTACTGCGCACCCTTCTCTTTTCCCCACTCTCTCGATGCATTTCCATGTCACATAAAATTCTGTACATGTGAAATCAGTCCCCGGCGGATTTCCAGCGGATTCGGAAATGGTCGGGAAAATCAATAATACCTACTAAATGAAATTTAACAAGTGAGTAAAATTTTGCGCTCTACAACATTTATTCGAAACTTTTTTCGATAAATCAATTAGTTACCGAGAAAACGCGAATTTTAAGTAATTTTCCGCGATTTTCACTATTTCACGGGAAAATTGGAGTCTGCGAATAGAGCCATTCGATTTCGCGTGCCCAAATTACCTCAATAAAGGCAACCGCAGCCATGCAGCCACCCATGCAGAATCTCGGAACTTCTTACTGGACTAATCTATGCTGTTACAACTATGACACGAGAATATGAATATTGAATTTGTAAACATACATATTGCAGTATGTAGATGACATCGCTATGATCAGTCATAATAATCTCGAAATAACAGTGAATGAGCCACAAAAACAGTATACTGAAATGGTTTAACAGTTGTAGGATGAAGCCTCAATAGATACTCTTCAATCTGTTCACTAACAATAAAAATACCTACAATATATTTTCAATCGATAGGCACAATTTACTAATAACATTAGTTCATGAACAGGTTTTCAAGATAAAATATATTTAAATAATTCCTATCATACTAGAAAATCATTTTTTCAATTACTCCATTTTAACAATACAAGAATTACAATTTACAAAAGTTCATTTCGCAATAAAGCAAACTCAGTGCAAAGTCAAAAATAGTAAAATACCTACACAAAATAAAAAAAATATATATCTGTTGACGTTCTGAAGATTGGTATTACTGTCTTATGGTTTTAGTAATCCCTACATTGGTAAATCCACCAATAAGTGGCAAACATAATTTTTTTCTATTCAAATCTAAATCCGACGTATTACCTATCTTTAGGAAACGGTTGAAATCGGGTATTAGACTCCTATTTCTGTGCCGAATTGAATAACTTGTTTTCATATCTAGGCCCATAACTCGAATCAACATGAGAGATAAAATGCGAAATGCCATTCAGAGTATATCAAGAGCAGACATCAAAACTATTGTTCAATCTACCCTTCAAACAGGAAACACTTGTTTTGGAAATATAATTTCAACATTTAGTTTGTCACAAAAGCGAGAAAAGGAAAAAACGTCATGAAAACAACAAGCAACCAAAATCCGCACATGAGAGAAGGGAAAACATTTAGTCAAGCTGTAAGAGTAGAGGAACAAGTACCATCAACGAGTAGCCAGGCCACAATCACGGAAATATTATCCAATCTACTAGAGAGATTTGACAAACAAGAAGAGTTAATTAATAAACTGACCGATAGAATAACAAAGATTGAGAGCTGTAGCAACAGAGCTACAATCTCGCGGAAATGAACAGAAAATAACTACGAATAGCAGCATGGTCCATATAACTCTATTTCAGCAGTCTATTCACCTCCAAGATATACAATACACATAGATGACTATTTAAACTTTCTGCAGCATTTTGAAGGGCGTTATATTATAGGTGGCGACTATAACGCCAAAAACACAATATGGGGTTCTAGGCTAACCACAACTAAAGGGAGAAACCTACATAAAGCAGCATCTAGTCTAGGATGCGAGTATCATTCCACCGGAAAACCAGCGTATTGGCCTATCGATCCAGATAAAATCCCTGACCTGCTAGACTTTTTCATTTCTAAAAATATCTCTGCTAATTACATCAAAATGGAAGAAGCGTTTGACCTAACGTCTGATCATTCCCCCAACATTTACAAACAAAACAACAAATTGGAAACATTTTAGAGAAGAACTAGAAAATAGAGTAGAACTCAATGTACCATTAAAAACAATCCAGCAACTAGAACATGAAGTGGAAATGTTTGTGGTAGATGTCCAACAATCAGCCTGAAATCATACAGTCAAGGTTAAAAGAAAAATGTCTGGAAACAATCACCCAAGAGAAATATGTGAATTAGTCACAGAAAAAAGAGAGGCAAGGAAGAAATGGCAAACTTCTAGAAACCCTAATGACAAAACAGTATCCAATAGACAACAGTTAAAAAGGGAAATACAAAAAATAAAAAAAACGATAAAGCTTGTTTATATCTAAACGAACTTACAGACGACAAGAATACAGAATATTCACTCTGGAAAGCAGCAAGAATACTTAAAAGGCCAATCACCCAAACGCCAGCAATTAGAAAAGAAGAGGGAGGCTAGGCCAAAAATTATATGCAAAAATCAATTCTATTTGCAGAACACCTTGAAGGGATATTCCAACCTAATGAACTAGCAACAGAGAGCTCTCCTGAAGGAAGACAATCAGCTAGAGAAAGAAATATCAAATTGGTCACTCCCAGAGAAGTAGCTGATGAAATAAAAACAAACCTGAATCCAAAAAAAGCGCCTGGATACGATCTAATCAAAGGAGAAATATTAAAACAACTACCAAGAAAAGGCATTGTGAAACTAACTAATTTTATCAATGCAGTTTTCAGACTGGCGCATATTCCAAGGGTCTGGAAAATAGCTGAGGTGATTATGATCCTAAAACCAGTGAAAAACGCAAGCGAAGCTAAATCTAATATGCTACATACTTACCTGTGATATCAAAACTCTTTGAAAAGCTATTTCTAAAGAAAATGGAAAAAATTCTCCCACAACATTATGCAAAGTTATTGGAATTTTACATAACAGATAGATTTTTCAGAGTTTAACAAGAAACTGAATACTATGAACTAAAACAAATAAAATCAGGTGTGTCACAAGGGAACGTGCTTGGCCCAGTTCTATATCTACTATATATGACATACCAGATATGAATGATATAAAAATTGTCACATTTGCTGATGACACCGCTCTTCCTGCAACAGGAAGAAATGTGAAAGAAGCTACTCAAAAGTTATAAAGAGTTACTTCATTCATCAATTCAACGAATGGACCAAAAACTGGAGAATAAAACGAATAAAATGAATCAAAATCGGTAGACATAAATTTTACAAACAAAACGAATAATCAAAACATACCAATCGCAGTTAACGGAATGGAGGTACCATATGAAAACAGCAAAATATCTCGGAATAACTCTGAATGCTAAGCTAAGATGGAAGGAGCATGTAAAGTAGAAAAGGAAAGAACTAGATACAAAATATAAAAAAATGTATTGGCTTATAGGTAGAAAATCCCAAATGTCAACACATAATAAATTGCTCATATATAAGCAGATTCTGAAACCCACTTGGACAAACGGACTACAGCTTTTTACGCATCCAAGAACCCTCGAGAATTGAGAAATAGTATAATACACGAGTTTTTGAAAGTAATGGGACAGAAATTTATAAGTAATCGGACAGTGGATGGAATAGTGAATTATTTTAGATAGATAGTGTGATATTTAAGCTGTATAAATAAATTAGAATTATTATACCAGGTGTAAATAAGTTAGTAGTTATGATATGAGTGTGTACTATTATACAGGTGCAAATAAATTAAATAGTAGTAAGTGTTTACCGACTACGGATCTGTTACTGTTCACTGCATACTCGATCCCAAGATATTTCATTTAAACTTAACACCAACATGAATGATTCAAAAAAAAACTTACAGCATGTAGTTGTTAATTCGATAACAATAGCACAGTATCGTATCGTACTCGTTTCTTCGGAAAATATAATGCCTAATAGTATGATTATTTTACAACTGAAATGTTTGGCTGGAAAAATAATATTCAGTTTTAGTATCTTAATTTTACCGACTACGGATCTGTTAATGTTTACTGTACAATGAGGGATTTATAAACTTTTATTATCAAATCGTTAAGAACAGATACCAGGTCAACGAAATCTTGTGAAATATAGTTTAACAGAAAAAGTTATATTGAAATAATT
Source organism: Lochmaea crataegi (assembly GCA_947563755.1). NCBI lineage: Eukaryota > Metazoa > Arthropoda > Insecta > Coleoptera > Chrysomelidae > Lochmaea > Lochmaea crataegi. The sequence goes on from OX387429.1 coordinate 31,121,019, forward strand.
GAAATCATCATCAATAAGAGAAAGAAAGTAAATTTCAAATAGTCCAAAATTGTTGAGTTCCGTTCAGTAGAGTCAGATCAATCTCCGAAGGAAAATTTTCCAAATTTACACGTTTCTTAAGATATATCGGTATCCTCATGCGACTACGCTAATTTGGTTCCCCTTAGTAATCCATGACTGAAACTGATTAATTTAAGAGAAAACTATATTCCAAACAAAAAAATAGTGTTGTTACTTATCAAGTTACATTGAGTATATAACCTTAATATTGGTGGAGCAGATCTGTTTTCAACATGACCAAGTCTGCAAATATCGATCAAGCAGGAGCGGACTTATAGGCGTTTCTTCGTAACAAGGCTCCCACTCTTTTTCAACCCTTATTTGAGTAGATAGACTGAAACTTGTAATATCAAATATATGCCAAATTTATGAAGAATGCGATGTTCACTTTTGTTATGTTACTTAATTCGGTAAATTTTGTGAGATTAGTCTTCTTGATTTTTATTAAGTCACTCCTTCTAGCGATGGACCTACAAGTGCTTAAGTAGTTTCCAGGTTTTTCTCGAGGCTGCTTTTGTTATAGAATTTATTTGCTAAATTTGTGCTTTCGGTATAGTAACCAACCAGATATCAGTTTCACTTAATATAGAACAAAAATATTCATTAAACTAACGTTAGTTTGCAAATACCCAGTTTCCACAGTTTCACTATAATAGTAATCCTGTAAGTTAGACAGGAACATTAATTCCGGTGGCGTATGCTGTCCTCCAAAACTTCAGCTTTCACTCAAAGGTCGATTATGTTGGCAAGAAGCTTAGAGAGGTAGCAAACAAAGCAAGTGTTTGTTTAACTGAGAGACCTAGAGAATACAAAAAAAAATGTTACTCTAGGAAATTATTTGTTGGATATTCGGTAAAGTGTTGTACAGGGAACTATAAACATGATTTTTTCCTCAAAAATACTAAATACACTGAAAATTGATTAATACAGGGTGTTCTATTGAGAAAGGGCCTAATTTCAACTGTAGATGAACATCACTTTGGTGGTTCCAAAAAACCAATATTTTTTCTTGACTTCACCAAACCATTTCCTTAAGTTAGGTAATACCTAAATCGGATTTAGGAATTCGTAAATATATTTTATCTACGACCACCATTAAAATTAAGCATTTACAAACTCATATAAATAAGTGAAATTACATTTTGTACATACGTCTAAAGCGTGCGAAAAAGAACAATGCTTTTTAAATGGAAGTTTCATTATAACACCCAAAAGAGTGCGAAAAAGTACAATGCTTTTTAAATGGGATAATCATTATAACACTCTTTTTTATTTAACAATATATATATTTATTAAGTTACCTTAGATAATTTTGTGTTTTGTTTTCTGTCAAAGGTTCTGTAATTGTAATAATTTTGTACTGACATTAAGAAGTGTGAAACGTGAATGGTCAGTAATTGTCAGAATCTGTCAAAAATTCTCAAAAACTGTCAAAAACTGTCAAAAATGGTCAATTACATAAGATGGTGTAGTTAGCAAAATTGAAGAAAAAAAGAAGTTTAGGTTAGAGTGACTGTGTGTTTCGTTGTCGTTTTATTTTGGTTCATGGAAAAAGTCAATAGGTTCAATAAATATATATTTGAAATAATAAGTTATTTTCCTCAAACGTATATTTTACTTATATTAAAATGATCTTGACAACAAAAATTATTTGTTGAAGTTTTCACAAAAGGCATTTTCATCTGTTTACGGTACAATAATGAATTTTTTATTTGATGTTCTTCACGTACTAGTGCAATATGGTACAAAACACTTACTAACTATATTCTGAATCTATGATAATTTATACAATTCAGATACAATAGCACAGCACACAAATAAAAATAGAAAATAATCCTTGAACGATACTGATCGATGTCAAAATAGTGTCAACGTATAATTATTTGCATGTCATGAGCCACCTGAAATATAAAACAACAAACAAGGACAATGGACAACTTCACATTCACACTAGTGACGTATCTGCAACATAAGTTGCATAATTTTGGTAAATTTTTTTTTCATTTTTTTCTGTTAATCAGGATAGCCCAGTTGACACTTATTCATATTACTTAAAAAAATATAGGGTCAAAATTTAAAGTTGAACACCCTATTAAAAACCAAGTATAATTCCAACAAGAGGGCTAAGTATACAATTTTAAGAATACTTGGCGATGTTCAAATACAAAGATCGGCAAGTATAGCTGCTTGACAGTTTCGGACACAATGAAACTTTATCCTTGAAAATAAGATTTTGTACGCAAAATATTTGAAAAGGGTTGTATGTTTTGAAGCTTCTGAGGATTATTTTAGAAAACGATAAAGCCATTTTTTGTAAGAAATTTCCAAGAATTCGAATAACAACCTGTACAAATTAAACCAATATAATTTAAAGACTTTTTGTTCAATCTTGATCATTTTGAATATCACATCTTTTACAGTAACCGCTCAATTATCCCAGATTAAAACAATGATATATATTTATGTATGAAACTCATAAACTACTTGTCAAAATTAAGGGTGGAATGAATTAACATGCTTGATATTCAGTGTTTTAGATACAATTGGAAAGCATAAGGTCATTAATTACTTTATAACAGTTGCACGCAATCCACGACTAACTGTATAATCAGGAAGATGTGTGTTATTGTGAGAAAATATAATTAAATAGATGTACTCACTAATATGAAACATTATGAACAATGACAAAGTATTAAGAAGATAAATTCTGATAAACTAAAAGCATATTTTTAAACACGGCCTATCCTGGAATACCCAATCTTGTCATAAGAAATTATTTCAACCCATAAAATATCCATTTTCTACATAGATACCTACCTTGTTAATTAGGTGAAAGGATGACTAAAATAATTTGAATTCCAGTCGTTGATAAATCGAGAACTAGTATTCCAGGCATTTGATGTTAGATTTATCTGACCTGGTGACCGGGCTTGGCTATTTAATAAATTTCGGTTCATTCCAGTTTCCCGTAATATAAACAGACCTCCGGCCGACACACGGGACAGATGAGACCCTAGGAAATATTAATATTTATGTATAAACGGTCTTCTTGATCATTTTATTTGACTAGCACGGGAGTTTATACAAGGTGTTTCAACGAAAACTTGACCCCCCCCAGAAACTCAAAAACCAAGAGTTCCTTCAAAATGCAAGAAACGCATCAAATTCCATCGAAATGCATTCTCATCATTCCCCAAAATAGCAAGTGTGGTCGAGTGTCACATTATTTGAAAGGTAATTCATTTCTCTATACATTTTATTTATTTATGGAATAAGTTTCAAAGTATTTTGGATTTAACTAATTTATTGAAGCTTGCTTCTTATTGCACGACACAGGAATTTGTCAAAAATTTTGAAAAAAATGCTCAAAAATTTTCTAATTTTTTGAAAAATTATCAAAATTTTCGAAAAATTGTCAAAATTTTGAAAAAATGGTCAATAATTATGAAAAACTGTCAAAAATGGTCAATAATTGTTGAAAATTGTCAATAATTGTCAGAACCTGTCAAAAATGCTCAAAAATTGTCAAAAATGGTAAATAATTGAAAAAAATTGGAAAAATGGTCTAAAATGGTCAAAATTTTTGAAAAATTGTAAAAAATGATCAATAATCGTGAAAACTGTTAAAATTGGTCAATAATTGTTAAAATTTGAAAAAATGGTCAATAATTGTCAAAATTTTTGAAAAATGGTCAAAATTTTCGAAAAATTGTCAAAAATGGTCAAGAATTGTCAAAATTTTGAAAAAATTGTCAATAATTATAAAAAATGGTCAAATATTTTTTAAAAATTGTCAAAATTTTTTGAAAAATTGTCAAATTTTTTGAAAAATTGTAAAAAATGGTCAATAATTGTCAGAACCTGTCAAAAATGGTCAATAATTGTCAGAACATGTCAAAAATTGTCAAAAATAAGCAATAATTGACAAAACTGTCAAAAATGACCAATAATTGACAAAACTGTCAAAATTGGTCAATAATTGTCAAAAATGGTCATTAATTGTTAAAATTTGAAAAAATGGTCAAAAATGGTCAAAAATTGTCAAAATTTTTGAAAAATTGTCAAAAATGGTCAAAAATTGCCAGAATTTCAGAAAAATGGCAAATTACTATAAAAAAACTGTCAAAATTGGTCAATAATTGATGAAAATTGTCAAAAATGGTCAATAATTGTCAGAACTTGTCAAAAATCTCAAAAATTGTCAAAAATGGTCAATAATTGTTGAAATTTGGAAAAATGGTCTAAAATGGTAAATTTTTTTGAAAATTGTCAAAAATGATCAATAATTGTCAAAACTGTCAAAACTGTCAAAATTGGTCAATAATTGTCAAAAATGGTCAAAAGTTGTTAAAATTTGCAAAAATAGTCAAAAATTGTCAAAAATTTTGGAAAAATGGTCAATAATTGTCAAAAATTCTCAATATTTTTGAAAAATGATCAAAAATTTACGACAAATGGTAATTCTATTGTGCATAAGAAGCAAGCTTATGTCGGCGGTCCGACGACCGCTCACCTTTTTTTTGAATATTAGTAATAACACAAAAATCTTGAAATTTCACCAAATTATCGAATTAAATGTTGATAATTACCTTCGCAGATATCCATACAATGATACAACATACCTGCTACGTTAACACCCCACCAATGAATTGAAAATTCATTGTTTTTTTAAAAATATCACTTTTTGCGATGGTATGTAAGAAATTATTATCCTGAGAATCCGTGTAATAAGTTCTGGTTATAGGATAAGCTGCTTCCAATATAAAACCATAATAATATAAATAACTTTATTGTTTACTGGGATTATCTACATACATATAATTTGAGTAGTATCCCAAAATATAACGTCTGGCCTCAAGTAGGGAGGAGGTTGACTCTCAAGTTTATGTTTGAAAAGGAACCTCGAGGTGATATTTACTAATTAATTAATAATTAAGCCTTGGAATTGTTATACAAACTATTATACTGAGTGTTAAATATATTATGTTAGAATTCACTTACATCCGGACTTCTGCCGATATTGGAGCTAATCTGACCGCAACATTAATAATTGGCAGTTTCTCTTGTCCCATTGCAAAGCAACATTTTCCCATTAAACAACTCAAATTTTCCCGGTAAAATACAAACCACTTCGTTGAATTGTGAGTGAAATTTGGAAAATTATTTTCATGGATATTACAAAGTTATGTAAAATCAACAAATTAAATTTAAACACACCACATCCTTCTTAAGAAAATTACCTTTTTTTCATCACTCAACTTTTCTCATGAAAATGTGAAATATCTCCGACGTCAACCTGCTGATCTAAGTATCCCAAATCGTTATGCATAGACGCAATAAAGACTTGAAAGCGACGAAGTAGAAGGACGACACGACTAGGTAAATTATGAAAGAACCGGGGAGTCTGCAATATAATTAGAAAGGATTCATAAACGCACCCTCGACATCGAGATAGCTGTAGTTGCGGTCGTAAGTTTCCCAGTTATAGAGGACGAATTATTATCATTTGTTGGTTTATAACTCCACTTTGTACTACGAAGAACATTACAACGTAAATAGAAAGCGTCCTACGAGAGTGGAAGTTTGAAAAAAATGGTGGTACTGACTAAATACTCTATTGGATAAAATCTGGAAATATAATCGTAGAATTTGTTATTTATTCAAGATTTAGGTGCACTATCTACCTGTCAATAAAAGTGTGTATGTAATTTTAAAATGTAAAGGTAAATAAAATGAAATGTACTATTTCACTTGGGGACGAAACGGTCGGAGCGAAACGTCCCCATGCCCTCTACTACACTGACGATTCCAGTTAGAAAGATACGAATACTGGCGTTTAGCCATTTGGTTATCAATTATTATTCTGTGGTTATTCCATATATTCTATTATTAGAAATTAGAAATGTTCCAGATATCTCTTAGATCCGTCTATAGTTTATTTCAACATAGAGTATTGGAATGCAATAATCCCCTAACTTACAGGTGTCCAACAGATCTCACAGAGTGTTACTCAAAATTGACGAAACATTTTACAATAATTCAATAGTAACTTTAGGTAGATACTATTGAAAAATAAATGATTTCAAGTGCCACAATTCTTAAGTTTATAAAGGAAAACTTGTGGTGGATCACTTCGAATATAAAATTGTGTACTATAAAATATAGCTCCCTTGCCCATTGTAAACAAACTTTCACTATCGATTTGACATGTTATGAATAAACACAGAAAGATTATCTATTGTTCTCTAATTCGCAGGTAGAAAAACAAAAATCTGGTTAGGTATTTTGAGGAATATTAATCTACAGTTTCGTCATTATAACCTATATGTACTTATATTAGTTTTTTCTACGCCCATGTCCGTAAACGTCAAAAATCGCACTGTCAACATTCCTTGTAAGTGACATTTAACAATAACATGCACGTAATCAGATCTCATGACATACACGTGCGTTTGGATAAGAAAACTTAAATTTCTTTGTTTAATCAAATTGCAATCAAATTTTTATCTACGTAGTACTTTATTTGGTCTATTTACATAAATTTAGTCAATTGGAAACCATAGAAGCTTTTAGCATTAGTGAAAACATTTTAGATTAAAAGAGTAATGCCCCTAAATGTCGGCAACACATTATACAATTTCTCAAAAAATAAGTCGCGTTTTTTTAGCATGATATGGAAATAAACGTCATGTCATTTATGCTGTCAATTTTTGTAACAATATATAGTATCTTCTACAGTGGCGGGAGGCTATGTGAAACACTTTCATAAAAATATAAATGACAACGCTTTACGAATATCGGAAGCGATTACCAATTATCAATCTTCATCTTCTGATGTATCGTGCAGAGTACTACAGTTATAGATAACCGTTAAGTAACCAACGACTTACAATCATTGTTCAATTGTTATAAACAACTATTATAATAAAGTTTAAATAATTGCGATTTCCTCGTGAAATTAACGCACTCGCCGCTACGCGGCTTCGTGCGTAATGGGTTACTTACAACTCTTGTTACGTAATATACTATTAATTATGGTCTTAGTTCTGTAATAACCGTCTTTGAGGGTTGTATTTGTGGAAGTTTCGTCCGAAATTTAGACCATTTGAAGAAAATCGCATGTCGTCAGACACGCCTTCTTCTAGTGCACAGATTACTGGAGTGAGAAAACCGACTGTTTACAAAGTAATACGTACACAGAAAACAAATCAGATTTTAAGCGAACCTAAGGAGAAACCAGGACGAAAAGTGAAGAAAACCAATGAATACATAAACAACGCAATTAGAAGATATAACCATTCATTTTATATGAAAAATGAAGTAGCTACACTAAATAAGATATTAAAATTAATAGAAACTGATGCGGATTTGTAGCATAGAGCATAACAACGTCGTGGTGAATTATGCATAATATAGCTTTTAAATGTAAGCAATGGAGAATATAGGAATAGTTATCTTACTGAAAAACTTGAAATCATATTGTTTCGGGAAGACTTCGCGAGATAATGGCAGCAAGACGACGAGGAAAACAAATTTTTTATCTTGATGAAACTTGGTAACGAAGGACATGCCTCCTCTAAGACTTGGCAGGATTCTAATATTAAAAGCTCTAAACAAGCGTGTGTGGATGGATGATCAACCGGCATTATTAGCAATATTGGATTCGATATGGTTTTACAGAAAATCGTTTGTTAGTATTTACTTCAAAAATTGACGGCTCCTATCATGAAGGAATGATCGCACAAGTGTTTCAAAATTGGTTTAAATCGTTTTTGGAAAATATTCCACAGAGATCTCTCTTAGTTCTCGATAATACCAGCTGCCATTGTGCTCTGCAAGAAAAATTACCAACCTCCTCATGGAGAAAAGCTGAAATAATGGAATGGTTACAAAATAAAGCTATATTATTTAATCACATTGTTACCAAAACCCGTCTCTGTGAGATTCCTGAACAGCATAAGTCAAAATATGGAAAATCCCTAAATTATTAATGTAGATAGTTCCAACACAAGTGATAGTGAATCAAGTGCAAGTGACACTGATATCGATGACGACCAGTGACTTTCTGTTTATATGGTGTGTATTTTTCGTTTTTTTTATCAAAGGAATTATTCTCACAGTACCTAAGTTGTTTTTTTTACATTTTTATGCAATTATATTTATCACCCATCCATTTTAGCAAGATAATATATTTTCAACCATTTACTATTAAATTGTTGTAAAATAGTTTGTCAATTTTTTGTACAACTCTGTAATATCCGATTAACACCTGTTAGTTAGGGGATTATTGCATTTCAATTCTCTATGTACTTGTTGAAATACACAATTCCGGCTACCAGTATTATTAGGAATTTCCTCCGGTTTTATATTTGTCCTCAAAATGTGGATCATTGTCTAAATTGATTTTATGCTCCAACAATATAACAATCAGTTAGTCACCTATCCTAACAAAATCTTAATTAAAACGTGTACAGGATGTATCTTGGTCAGTTGACACTGCATCTCTAAATATATCATAGACCAGCGACTCGCCCCAGTTTCGCTCAGTGCGCTCGGGTTGCGTCGAGAGGCACCGCAGTAACTGTATTTTTCATAGAGATTGCAGTTCTAAGTTACAAAGTATACAGTATGGTCCAAATGAAAAGAATACATTCATTATATCGTGAACCAGTGATTTTAGGGGAAAATCTTGGAACTTTATTTTCAAACTGACGCTTTGTTAGATCACTTTTTCATTTTTGACGTGATGTATGTTTTCAGGATACCGTCATCAATATAATTTAGTCTTGCTATACAACAAGTGTAAGGTTTTTCAAATATCTATGCAACATTATTAATACATCTAAGAAAGTAATTAGGGGTGGGCGGGGCAAGATGAAGACGCGGGGTAAGATGGGAAACCACCGAATCTGACGAACCAGGTAGTGACGTCTGTACGCAAATAGCTGGAACTAGTATCTAATGACTCACAATGTAACGAAAATTTCTGTAATAGTAAACGAAGTTCACAGATTTTGGTTGGAAGTGAGATTTTAACAAATTCGCATGTGTGTTAAATAAATGTGTTACGTTTGTTCATCTGCTGAGAGTTTTATGTAAGTATTTATGCAAATGTATTTTACTGGGTTTGATGGTAGTTTGATTACTGTTGTTGAGGACATCACACATTTAAATTTTAATAATAATTCAATTATGGGAATCTTGTTTAACCTTTTGAATTCCTGTGGGGCAAGATGAGGTATTTTGGGAGGAGCAAGAAGGGATAGTGACCCATCTTGCCCCGCAAAAAAGTAATAGTAATATTAAAGCAGACGTATTGTTTTTATTTCAGAAAATAGTGCGTACTTATGAATGTGTATCAGAACGGGAAAAATGGAGTGAAGAGAGCATGGTACAAGCAGTAGAGGCTGTAATCTCTGGTCAAATGGGATACAGGACCGCATCTACACATTTTGATGTACCAAAATCAACATTAGAACGTAAAACAAAACAAGCGAGATTAAATACTACTCAAATTATAAAGCCGAAACTAGGCCCAGATAAATGCGTTTTCACACATCAAGAAGAGCGAGAGCTTGTTGACTACATAAAATTAATGGAATCGAGATTATTCTGATTAACCTGTGTTGAGCTAAGACGGTTAGCTTTCCAGCTTGCGGAAAATAATAAAAAACAACACAATTTTAATAAAAGTAAAAATGAAGCTGGTAAAGATTGGATGACAGCTTTTTTAAGACGACACCCAGACTTGTCAATAAGGAAACCTGAAGCTACTTCCGCTGCAAGAGCGATAGGTTTCAATAAAGTGGCTGTGGATGGATTTTACGATTTACTTAAACAACTTTTTGATAAGTATAACTTTACCGCCGATAGAATATACAACTGTGACGATACAGGTGTTACAGTTGTGCCTAAAACCAAATCTAAGATATTGGCAACAAAAGGTAGGAAAAAGTTGGATCCCTCACATCGGCAGATCGTCACTGTGGAAATTTGTTGCAGTGCAGCAGGAGCTTATATGCCACCGTTATTCATTTTTCCCAGAGTAAGGATGAATCCAGAGTTTTTAAATGATGCTCCTCCCGCTGCGACAGCAGAATGTCATCCTAGTGGCTGGATGCAAACTGAAATTTTTTTCAATTGGTTTACACGCTTCACAGAATTTTCTTGTGCAACAAAGGATCGTCCTGTGCTACTCTTATTAGATGGACATTCTACTCATATAAAAAATATTAAAGTAATTGACTATGCAAGAAATAATGGGGTGGTCATATTGTGTTTTCCTCCCCATTGCACACACCGACTTCAGCCACTTGACATATGTTTCATGAAACCTTTAAGTGCCTATTATGATCAGGAGGTGAGTAATTGGCTCCGAAATCATCCAGGGAGAGTTGTGACGCTATATCAAATATTTAAGTTATTTGGAACGGCGTTTATACGAGCAGCGTCTATGTTAACAGCTGTAACTTCGTTTGAAAAAGCGGGAATTTTTCCATTCAACTCAAATAAATTCACAGATATTGATTTCGCACCATCCTAAACTACAAACAGACCCCATCAAACAGCTGAAGATGTTGATGTTTTAGAGTCTGAAATACCTAATCAACCAACAATAGAATTATCTGCAGCAACAAAAAATATTGATGAAAATTTGGATCCTGAAGCACAAGAGTCTGATAATTTGCCACATCAATCCGTGAAAACACCACCTTTAACTCCCAATGTTATCCATACAACAGAAGCATCAACAGGAAAGCGGCTACCACTAACACCGTCAGTTTTGGAAAGCTCATTAAATTTTGATGCATCATCGTCCACTGCATTTCAGATATCCTCGCCAAAGGATCTTGTTCCCATTCCACACATTGAAAACGAAAAACAGACGACAAAACGAAAAGTTGGGAAGAAAGGAAAATGTACTGTTATAACAGAGTCACCGTACAAGAAGGAATTAGAGGAAGAATTGGAGCATAAAGAAGAGGAGCAACAAAAACGAGATATAAGAAAAATTAAAAAAAATAATTTGAGCAAAGAAAAGACGGCAGTTAAAAGAAAAAGTTCCGAAAAAGGAAAACATTTGGTAAAGAAACGGAAATATGAAACTCCTCGCCAAATTGTTAAACGTCAGATTCACCTTAATAATAATCAACAGAAGAAAAACAAAACTATAGAGAGTGACTCATCTGGGGAAGACGAAGGAAACGTGGAAGATGATGCAGCATGTCTTTGTTGCAACCATTTATTTTCCCAGTCAACGGAAGGATGGGTGCTATGCATTAAGTGCAGACGACGTTGGGCACACTGTTCCTGTGCTGGAGAGGAGGAAGATGACGACGAAGAACAGCATATTTGTGCACTTTGTACAACAGAATAATTAAAATTCAATAAAAAATTATATTATTTTACAAAATCATGTATATCCCAACTTGCCCCACATAGTTTCCCATCTAACCCCACCTGCGGGGCAAGATGGGAATTATACACTTTCGTAAAAAATGTTTTTTACTATGTTATCGCTAAATTAAAAAAATATTAAACTGTATGTAAGTAGTAAATAACACATCAGCCTGTCCAGTTGTTAAGATTCAAAATCGCTAATGCAACAAACAACATATTTAAAAGCGATTAAAATTAGGGGGCACATCTTGCCTCGCCCTCCCCTATAGTATTTTGTCATTTATTAAGTTTTCAATGTTACAATCAAGTACAACCAAATTTAAAGCAAGTGCTCAAATTGTTTACCGTTTTTAAAATACAATCCAAAAGACGAGTAGCGAATTCTTCTCGTTCGCAATAACTTAGTTATTTTTGCAATATCTATGCGTATCCGTTCTTTGAGTTCATTAATACTTTGTGGTCTATTTATGTACACTTTACTCTTCAAGTACCATCATAAAAAGAAATCGAGAGGAGGAATCAGGGGGCCTCGGTGGCCACTCAATTGCTTCTCTTCGACCGATATACCGATTTGGGAAGACGTTGTCCAAATAGTTTCTCAACAAGACAGCATAGTGATGCAGCCTCAAGTCATTTCTGTTTGGGCATAACCGGTTTAATTCGAGAAGCAAATTATTCTGCAGAAATTCTGAATATTCAGGACCTAATAATATTCCTTCGGAAAAGTATGGTCCTATAATCATATTCTCCATTTTTCTCGCCCAAACGATCACTTTCTCTGGTTATTGGGTACGGTACTCCTGCATCCAGTGTTGATCTTCTGTAGCCCAATACCGATATATCTGACAATTCACATAACGGTTGTGGAGAAATGTAGCTTAATACGAAAAAAACTCTGTTATTTTTGTCCATCCGAATTTCACAAAACTCAACTCAACTCTTGCACTGAATTTACTTCAAAGGGATGCCACTCATTTTTCAGCGTTTTAATAATCAGTGACGTACTTCACCGGATTTATTGTTGGGTATCAATGAATACATCATAACAATACTTAATAAATCAAGAAATCTGTTCGAATGTCATTGATACTACTTTTGACAACGTTGATTATGAAACTATTTAGTTGGATAAGGATTAATATTATGGTACGAATGTTATCATCTTTCTATTCTACTCGTGTTTTGATTTATAGAGACCAGATGATGTGCACGAACTCATATGGAAAAATTGACAAAATCTGCCTACAAAATCGTCTATACTCGTTAATCTTCTACCAATACCACTTTGTAATATCAACCTTTTTTGTGTAAACATAATAAATATTCCTGCATCACTATAATCACATGTTAAAAAAGTTTCCATAAGAAAAATTATCCGATAGTCCCACTTAAGTACGGCCATTTATACAGATTTTATTTCAGTTCTTAACCCACCATCATTTTGATAAGAAATTTTTCTGGCATGTTGAAGTGAATCATGTTTTTTTTTCGGATAGTTATCTTCCTCAGGAACTTCGGGTATACCTTCTCTTCAGGATGAGGCCATTAGCTTTAAGGTTTCCAGGGGCTGCCCACAAGGCGGAGTACTATCTCCCCTACTGTGGTCACTCTTAATGGATGACTTGCTTGGCGCTCTCGAAAGAAGAGCGGTGGAACTGCAAGCGTATGTAGGCGACCTTGTCATCCTGGCAAGGACCAAGTCAGGAAGGATTTTTTTTCGGGCCGAGCTGGGAAACTCATGTTCGAATGGGTCCAGGACCCAAACAGTGTTGGACTCATCCCCAAGGGGATGCCTACAAACCAAACCCACCTCAAACTCGCCGTTACCCCGCCTCGGAATCACTACCCTAGCATACTTCGAGACGGGCGGCGGTCCCTCGCACACTCTCCGCTCACACTGTCATGTTCTCCCTCCTATCACTCCTACCTCTCATGCCATATCGAGTCCTCCTCTCCCCATAACCATGCTCTCTACTACTCCAAACAAATGTTAGACTATAGCAGGCATGGCCTACGTTGTCTAATAGGCCTTTTAACAGGCCACTGTCATCTGAATCATCATATGCTGAGACTTGGACTGTCGGAAGATCCGACTTATCGTCTCTGTCTGGAGGATGATGAAACAGCAGAGCATATAATTTGTGCCTGCCCCACCGCGGCTCGAATCAGGTATCTGATGTTTGGAAGGGTCTCTCTCTTGCCCTCGGACCCGGAATATCATTCACCAAATAAACTAATCGGCTTTGTTAAGAAGCTGAATTTGTTTGGTGAAATCTGATTAGGTATGAGCCACAATAGACTCTTACAAGTCGCAGTAGAGGTTATAGACCCACTCACGACAAACCTAACCTAACCTAACCTATACCTTTTATATACTCCAAAATATATCATTTTTCCCTTATTCTTCGAAGTCCGCTCTAACTCTATTGAGTTGCTGTATATACATTACAAGAGAGGAGTCCCGAGTGCACGAAAAATGCTTTACTTTGGCTGATGATTTTATTTTTGTCTACACAAGTACAGACAACTGAAAGTTTTGGGTAACAATGATTTGGAGAAATGCCAGGTTTGGTTGATAGGGAATGAGCTGCAAATCAATTTGAAAAGAACTACTGACATGCTCTTTATGCAGAAAAATATCATCCTTGTATGAGAGCATCAGCTGAAGCATAACATAATATATTACCAATTTGAAGAATCGTTTCACTTGTATATAACTAGTTCGAGTTCGAACAATTTCTTCCAAAATTAATTCCTTTTAAAAACGATCACTTCCTCCGGAATATTGTCCCGCATACAATTTTGATAGATTTCCAAAGGGCGAATCCGCGTTATTCAGTTCAAACTGAATGACTAACGAATATTGCTATTAAAACCAGAGCTCATTATTTCCTTTTCGTAGTTGCTTTATTCGACAGTTCCCTTTCGGTTAAATGAAATCTAACCCTGTACTCGCTAAATACAATATTATAGATTCGGGGTCTTCGAATTAGCTGTAGGCAGTGGCTATAATACATCATCTGACGTTAAAAAGGAAATTCCACTATGTGTTATGTCAAAAAAATATCCACCGTACACAGCAAGAGGTAACCTCCATAAAATTAAGTGGGTTGACGTTAGCAAATGAAATATTCTAGAAAATATTTATAAATAAATTACACGAGGGAAAAAAACTGTCCAGACATCAATATTGCCTCAACTTCATTTTAATCCATGTTTTTATATTAACAATAAATTTCCTTTTAAAACTTTATGTGGCTTATCTTGATTACGGTAAAATTGAGCAGACTTCGTCTTTATTGTTAAATATTTATCTTGTTTTAACGTAGATTAGCTGAATTTCAATGGTTTTTATTGTTTACCAGTAAATTAAATTCAACAAAACATATTAACAATAAATTTCCTTTTAAAACTTTATGTGGCTTATCTTGATTACGGTAAAATTGAGCAGACTTCGTCTTTATTGTTAAATATTTATCTTGTTTTAACGTATATTAGCTGAATTTCAATGGTTTTTATTGTTTACCAGTAAATTAAATTCAACAAAACCGGTTAACGGTAAAGTGAACGTTCAGTTGGTTGATTAAACACTTACGCAGAAAGTTGATGTGACGTGGCAGTTATTAACGAATTAAAGTTTATTTGACAGCGCGAACAATTTAATATAAGGATTTCGTTCTTAATTTAGTTGATGGATTCAGATTTTGGTATACAGGGTTCGTTAGTTTTTGATGAATTTGTTAAAAATTATACATTAGGGGAAATTATCGCTCACGTGGACGTGAAGAAAACTTTCACATCAGTATAAAGTTGCTCCACCTTAAAACTGTTGTTAATCTGAAATTCAATTCCAATTCCATAAATTTTCATATCATACCACATGTGGTGCAGATACAGCATCCCTACTACAGCATTATATTTATCTTTAGAAGGACAATCAGTCTTGTCACTAATGTTTGCAGGGTTACGGAGTCACTAATATGTGACAAATTGTTTTCTTCTCTTCTTCAACAAAATATTCTCCCCTCCCAGCAGCAATGTTACATACAAGGACGTTCAATTTTAACAAATCTTTTGTTGTGTGTGAATGTTTCGACTATATCCTCTGATAACGGTTTACTTACAGACCTCAAGACAATTTTGTGTGCGCCTAATACTACATTTTCTTCGCTGAAACCAGTTTTAAGTGGAGTTCCGCAAGAATCTGTTGTGGGACCATTGATATTTCTGTTATATACAGCTGATCTCCCTGAGCATATAAAAAAACTGTTATTTTTACGCAGATGATGCTAAAATATATGCGAATCCAACAACAGATCACTTGTCTCTTCAATCAGACTTTAGTGCAGTGTCTAAATGGTATTCAGATTGGTTATTGTCGCTGAATATAGATAAGTGTGTCGTCCTACATATAGGTAAAAACAATCCGAATCTGTTGTACTACATGAACAAGCATGTGTTCATGATCGTATCATCGCAATGCGATCTCGGTGTTATTATAAACACAGACTTGTCTTGGTCTGAGCATATTCTCTCAGTTTACAAGAAGAGTAGCTCTCAAATATTCTTAATATATATAAATCTTTAGATAAAGTGTCATCGTCAATATTTTTTATTAAGTTATATACTCCTTACGTTCGTCCTCCTATGGAATACAGCGGACCTGTATGGTTTCCTGTCTTAACATCAGATCGGAATAGACTTTAAAATGTGCAAAGGTTAGCCACAAGACTTCCTTACTGCAGAATAAGACCTAGTTATGAGCAGCGCCTTACTTCAGCCGAAATAACGTCTTTTAGTGAGCGCAGACATCGTGGTGATCAGTTTGTATTATTTGGAGCTATATTTAACATGTTTCATGCTAATGTGTCACCCATTTTTACTTTAAATCCTGATTTGTTAACGGAGACATAAATATAAGCTGGAAAAAGAAATGTTCAAAACAAGAAATAGACAGAATTTTCTCTTTAACAGAATATTTTCATACTGGAATAATTTACCTATCAATGTGGTCTGTGCACCGTCTGTTGATGCTTTTAAAAACCAGTTAGACCTTTTTTTTTCATTCTACAATAAGATATCGATTATTTATAGCATGTGCTACCGTCATTTCTATATTCGACAGTCAATCATGCAATTACCTTTTCATGAAAGAATCAAGCAATTATTGGGGCTTAATATCAAAGAACTTAATCTTCCATTGACCACCAAGCTACAAAAATTTCCGTGGTTAATTGAATTACCATATATAAACACGTCCCTAACAAAATATCAAAAAACGTCCACCCTCCCATACATAATTTAGCCACACATCAAACAAATAATTTCCAAATATTCCTTCCATTTAACTGGCGCCTCTAAACCATAATGAAAAAACAGAGCGATTTATGTGAGTGACAACATTCGATTGCCACAAAATTGCGGTATTTACAGAGTTGCTGTCCTAAAAACTATTGAAATATGCAAAGAGCGGTAGTAATTTATTTCAATATACACCGATTCTTCAAGTGCCCTATCAAATTTAATGTGAGAGAATTATTTGGCATGTTTTCACAGAAATTAAACCACAATTTTTTTTTTAATATTTCCATTTCAATGTTTCGGTAACGTTCCAGCTGCCGCTATCAAGAATTCTTATTTCTTTTTTAATTTTTTTCTGTTTTTATGGGACAATCGGACAATCAATGGAAATAATGGATTTATAACAAGGAACATATAAAAAAATTGTTCTTTTTGTTATTTATTTTGGAAATTAAACCACTATATTTTTTTGTATTTCTCAATTCAATGTTTCGGTTGCGCTACCGTTATCAAGAAAAATTGAATTTTTAAATTCTGGTCCCTATCTGACACTAACGAAAAAATTTGACAACTAGACAATCAATAAGTTTAAGTCCGCCAAAATTTTTTCGTTCGTGTCAGATAGGGACCAGGATTTAAAAACAATATTTTTCTTGATAATGGTAGCTGGAACGCTGAATTAAGAAATACAAAAAGCTTGTGGTTTAATTTCCCAAAATAATTATCAGAAAGAATAATTAATACAGCACAAGGAACATACAGAAGATAAAAGAATTGTATCCAACAAACACACAACATTCGACAAAATGTTAATTACTTATCTTTTTTAATGAAATAGTTGTATATAAATAGGTACATGTTTCTACTCGGGTTAAGTGTCCAGTACACAATAAAAATAAACTTCGCCCGTTATGTATGATTATTTTTCATTTGTATTTTTAATTTTTGAAAATAAAAGACGTTTATTATTGTTATTATTATTGTTAATATCAATGATAAAGAAGTGTATTACTTACAACAAGATAATAGGAAAAAGTTGACCGCCTAGCTAGTGAATATCCATCTGATAATGCACATTTCCACATTTTTTTTCCGGGCCGAGATGGGAAACTCATGTTCGAATGGGTCCAGGACCCAAACAGTGTTGGACTCATCCCCAAGGAAATGCCTACCAACCAAACCCACCTCAAACTCGCCGTTACCCCCGCCTTGGAATCCTACCCTAGCATAGGTACTTCGAGACGGGCGACGGTCCCTCGCACACTCTCCGCTCACACTGTCGTCTTCTCCCTATCTATCACTCCTACCTCACATGCCATATCGAGTCCTTCTCTTCCCCTAACCATGCTCTCTACTACTCCACTCACCTCCATCCATTCTTCCACTCCCCTCAACATCATGTTCTCCCAGTACACCGCCTCCCTTAGTTTCCTCTCCAACTTCTTCAGCACTTCCTCGTTCCTCCAGCATCTAGACACAGGCCCCACATCATCCTCCACTCCACACCTCTCGCACACTCCAGTCTCACTTTTCCCAATCTACTCTCGACCCATGTCCAGTGAACACCTGTGTCAAGAAGTAGATCACCCCCGAATTTCCGGTCCATCCAATCCTATTCCCAATCGCTCCTTTTAGCGCGCCCTCATACTCCTCCCAACTTCTCTCCATTTCCTCCTCCATCCATTCCTGTACTTCCTCTCTGGTTGCACCCCTCCAGCGTTTGTTCCTAGCTCTAGCCATCACTTCCATTGGTTAGGACCTCGTTAGTCCACCCACTATCCTGTACCCCTATACCGCCCTCAGCAGTATCCCTCTCTGCACCCGCAGGAGTGGCCTAACCCTCGCATTCACCCCCCGCTCTTTCACCCCACACCTCCGCACCGTACAGCATACTCTGCTCTACCGTCCCTTCTCTTCAACTCTCCCGGCCCTTTCACATAACACATCAATCTCCCCAGCCATGCTTCACTTCACCCTCCTCCGCCGTCTTCAACATATTATGAGTTTTGAAGGATAATTGACTATCCAACCACACCTTAACAATCACCCCCACTTCCCTCGTCCTGCTCCGTCCCTCCACTAGTAGCCCCACCGTCTTATCTTCCGCCACTTCCAGTCCGCACCGCTCTATCTTCCCCACAATCTTCCTTCACATGATCTCCGCCTTTCTTTCTATTTCCGCCTCTCCCTTTGCCGTACATACAAGACACACATCGTTCGCATACACCGTAATCTCACATCCCTCTTCACATACTATCCCACACACCTCATCAAACACACACCTCCAGAGCGGCGGTCGAAGAACCGAGCCCTGAGGCACTCCAGCCATCGTCTCATAGCTCCTCCCTCTGGAATCTACAATCACCTTCCCCGTCGGGTAGTCCTCCACCAGGTTAACCAACCCCACTCCAAGCTTAGCAACGCGCTCAGCACTGTCCGTTTGCTGACACTGTTGAACGCGTTCCCGACGTCGAAGAACACGAGTAGAGCTAATTCATTCTTCCTCCAGCTGCCCTCCCTAGCTCTTTCCACCAAGCCCATCACCCAATGCCGAGATGCAAGATTTCCCCTTCCTCAACCCGTGCTGGTTTACCATAAAACCCCCATTCCCACCAATTTCCTCCCCAATCCTATCCTTTATTATCCCCTCCATCAATTTACCCATACCACACAGCAGGCTCATAGTCCTGTAATCCCCTGCCCGCTTCCCCTCTCTACCCGCCTTCTTCATCAGTATCACCCTGGCCACCTTCAGGGAACTCCTCCTCCCTCAGCACCATTATGAATAGTTCCCAGAAGTACTCCCCATTGTCATCCAACAGCCTCTTGATCATATCACTCCTCAGACCATCTATCCCTGGGGCTTTCCTCACTTTAATATTTTCCCCCACTCCTCTACTTCCCACTTCTCTACCGGCCTTATCCTCCTTATTTTCCCTATCCCCCTAGTATCCTGGATTTCTCGAATTCTGCCTCCCACTCCTCTTTCTTCCCCTGTGAACAATTTATCTATAATATCCTTCTCCCAATCCTCCTCTAGCATATTTCCACATATAGACGACAAACTTACGATCAAAAAGTAAACATATCAACAATGGTCGCCTATCTGTCAAAAACCAGAAAATAAATTAAAAAAAAACTACAAGTAACAACAGTACCTATAAATACTTCGTATCGAATACACACACATAATAGCTATTTGTGTATCAAGAGCAGAAAGTAGTACTTTGGCAGTCGAGACTACCAAAGGACTTTCTGCTCGAAATACACACAAGATTTTTTCTACGATCACACCAAAATAAAATTAATTTTTTATTAAAAACGTGTTACTTTCATCACAATATTGGAAGTTTATTTGACATATTAAGCCTACTATTCGAAGACAAAAGATTAATTGTGTATGTTGTGTTGCCTACTTATGACAATAGACTTTATGATTTAAAGATTTATGATTTTATGGTTGTATGAATATTATAGTTCATTAAATAAATTACAACTTTTTTAAATTTTATTTGAACGGAATACAGAACGATAATAAACAAACATACCTTTTACTTATTAACTAAATTAAAATTAAAGATACAATTTTGGCAATTTTTTATGTTTATGCCTGAGGTAGATGTCTCTGAAAGGTTAGAAAATGTCAAATCTTTCTGGTGATTGCAAGTATGTTGTGTTGCCTACCTATTGCCATTGTTTGTTCTTAGCAGTTTCGTGTACCTATGTACGTAGGCAACACTTATCACATTAATGTCAGATATTTATTACTTTAATGTCAGATATCTTTTAGATTTCCCTATTTCTCATTATATTATTACGGAAAATACTGTTGGATGCTTTAACATATTAGAAAATCAACTAAAATATTTATTTATTCTACAGTTTATATTAAAATATCTACTAGCTCTCTTTTATCTATAAATAAAATTAGGCGTGCGCCAAAGTTACTTTCTGCTTAAGAGCGCCAATAATGTCAAATTATGACAGCTCGCGGAAAACATCAACTTTGCGGTTAGATTTGAGTGTGCAAAAGCCTACTTTCAGTAGTGATCGTAGGAAAAACATTTTGTTTTGTTTTAATATTTTTAAGTTGAATTGTTTTCAATACTTGAAATCCCCTTCCGAGACTGTTTAATTGCGTTTTTCTCGAAAACGGATGGAATTGTCGTGCTTACGTCATATTTTTTAATCAAAATCACAAAAACATTTTGTTAAAAAATTTACTGGTGGACACAGGACTTTCACTTCTATAGGTTAGTCTGTTTTGTGATGATAAATTTATTGAATAGTTTGTACATCACAAATTGCTTTGAATTAATTTTTTTTCTGAATACGATTGAAATGGGTACAAAAAAAATAATTTGGATGTACGAAAAAGCTCAGGTAACTGTGTGATATGAATACAGTGCTTTGAATTATTCATTGTATTGAAACTTTTTTTGAATCGAAGATAATTAATTTAGCAATAGGTAGTCTCATTTCATTTTATCTTTCAAAGTATTATTCTATTTCAAAATTTTGTACTTTCACGAGTTTTGTATATCACTTCAGTCTCTCTTGTAATATGTATCTAAGGAACAAAAATACAAGAAAATTCAATAACCTACTTCAAATGCGTAAGAGTGACAAACCCATTTATAATACTATCTGAAAAAAACAACACGATCTCCCCATCTTTCATGTATTCGATTCCTCCAAAAGCGGTTAAGTTGCTTTTATCAGATTCACGAAGTCACATTATGCCTAATCTTTTTAAACGTCCTTGTTACATTGGGCGATTTTCCAGCGTTAATCTCTTAGAGCCGGTTTCATTTGAACCTTATCACGGAATCTTGTTAGAAAAAACAGCGTTCAAAAGGAAAGATGGGAGGTTTGATTGGACTCATGGCTAATAGTGACAAAAGATTATGAATGAAAAGAAGTTTCCACTATTTAATGGAAAACCAATGAAAACTTTAAAATATCATTTATAATTCTTTCTATATTTTTTGCATATCATCGTTAGAATGACAGAGGTTACATTTTATGTGCTGCCTACTTGATGTTTCATAATTTGGGTAGACCGAATAGTGAGTGACCTATCTTTTGATGGACTTAATATTTCGAGGAGATGGTCCGAATATGGGCCCCCATTTTATTTTTTTGAAATCGCACACGTAGGCATCCTTTTCAGTCTCGGACCACTGTTCAAGTGCCCATAAACGACACATAAGACACTGCACCCAAAATTATCCCCTAGTGTCTTGAGAAAAGCGCTCATCTCAAAATAAACATGTTGCGTCGTTGTTTTCTGGGACAAAATGTCCAATTTGGTCCATGTCAAGATCATCATCGTGCAGGTGCAGATTCCTGTTCTCCATCCTCTTCCGAGCTTGATTCTTCTCTTGTTCTTTTTGTGGCCTTCTTTCGACTTTCGCTGGATTCTACTGCAACTAATTTTCTCTCTCCCTCTCCATTTTTTGTTTTTTTTTTAATTTTTCGTTTGATATTTCTAGTTCTGTTTTATAAGGGGATGAAGTTATAACTTGTGATTTGGGAGGCTTTCGTCCCCTTGTAGTTATTCGCTTCTCAACCAGTGGAACAGGTGAAATATCGAATGGACTGACTATGGTTTTTGAACACCCTGGTTGGAACGGTCTGGTTGTGAATCTACATCTTTTGAACACCCTGGTTGGGGATCCAGATATTTGGAACGGTCAGGTACGGAATCTAGATCTTTTTAACCATCAACATCAGTAATGATTGAACGAGATTATGGTTCTTGCTGCTGAGTTTCGGAGCCTGAACTACATGATTTTTCGGATTCAATTCTTTCGGCAATAAAGTCAGCCTCCGTAAAAACATGTTTATTTAGTTGACATATTCTCTGAAGCCATTTACAGCTAACTCTGTTGTCTGGCACTTCAACAGAGCATTGCCAAGCAATTCAGCTAGATCAAATTGTGTTACTGCTCTGTTATTTATTCTTAACCAAGCCTTAATTTCTTCATGTAGTAAAATTTAAGTGGCCTCATGAAAGTCTTGTCAAGAGGCTGAAGCTCATGAGTCGAGTGTGGAGGAAGAGATATGATGTAAACATGGTTTTCCCTTGCAATATTTATTACATCCGAATTTCTTGTATGACTGTAATGTCCATCCAATACAAGCAGCACTGGAAACTCTTCAGTTGGCTTAACAAACTGAATGAAGTGGTTGAACCACATGGTAAATAGATTTTGCTGAATCCAGCCACTGGGGTGAACTGCAAAGATAGATTCAGGCGGTGCACCACGCATAAGCTGGTCGTTTCTGTTTTTTCTCGGAAATACGAGCATTGGAGGAACAAATTGTCCTCCTGCACTCATTGCTGCAACTACAGTTACTAACGAACCCCGCTCAGCCGATGTTATCGAGGCCTCCTGGCGTTTTCCTTTCCTTGCAATGTTGTTGGGCAATCTACTTGGAACAACAGAAAGGCCAGTTTAGTCCACGTTAAATACTCTGTGTGGTCCAAAGTTGTGTTTTTCATACAGCGCCTCAAGGTGGTCAAAAAAATCGGTGACATTTTCCTTGTTAAATCCTAGCGCACGTGCGAATGAAGTGCCAGTTGGTCTACGCATATACAATTGCTCCTTATGCCGGTTTAAAAAAGCATCTAACCAACCGGCAATTCCATTTTTAAAGGGATGCTATATATTATTTCTAATTGCCATTGTGTAAGCCATTCAGCATAGGTCTTCGGGTGGGCCCATATTAGGTTTCTGGCCCATATTCGGACCATCTCCTCTATGAATAGAAAAAAGAAGATATGATATTACAAATATTAAAGCCTAAGTATTATTAGCCCTATGGGGATATCCTGGATATCTTTTTTCCATTTAAGATCAGTATAACTGTGCAATGATATAGGAAACCAAGGAAAACTATATCTGCTGATCTTTACAATTTATTGCTACTTAACAAGACAATTCAATAGTTGAGAGCTCCCTGAATATGAATCTGAATCTTTTCATTGACATTTTCATATTGTGGGACTCCCAATTTCTAATTCTTCAAGGAAATCTAGTTCTTTTTTCTTATCACAAATATGCAGTACTTCTAGTTCTGTGTTAGATGTTAATAAATTTTTGGTATCAAAGTAGATGCTTTGCGTAATGTGATTTATCTGGCTGTTTTGATTTGTATGCTCGTAAGTGTTCATTTTGTCTAATTTCAAAATTTCGAATTGTTTGACCGATATAGACAGCATTACATTCTGGACATTTAAGACTTTTTCAAAGCAAACTAAAACATAAATGGCGGTCAAACTTCTCGTTAGTAAAGCAAACAGTTTCGCCAGCTTGAAATAACTAATTTCGACAAGCTCTTTAAGTGGGCTTTTTGAATGATCAATTCCCGTTACTTTCTTGGAAGAATAAGAAGTTCAAAAAACGAAAGCAATCATTTTATCTTCGGATATTTTTAGCTTTTGTTTTTGAAAATCAAACGCACGTATTACAGAAATAATGTTAAACGAGAAAACGACAGTCATTTTCTCCCATCCATCTTTTCACCCTTTTGTTTTCATATCTTGAATATTGCTTTTACTTTAACAAGAATTTTTCAATTTTGTTAGACCAGGAAATTGTCAAAGGAAAAGTTAAGTAGTAAAACTGAAACGAAAATCTCCATAAACACAGAAAAACAAATATAAATCAAAACATAAAATTCATATTTTCCACCCACTAACGAACACATTATTTGAAATAGAATTCTTTTCACAAAGCGACATAAATTCTATCAATTTTTTTAATTACTTACTTTGAAGAGCCTGCTGGAAAAATCACAAAGTGTGATTTCAAATGACAAACAAAAATAAATACTAAAGATCGGATGTTCTGGTTGACCACTCCATTCGCCTCTTTATCGAACTTCTTGGAAAAATTAAATTCATTTTCCAGACTATATTCATCATTCCTTTAGAGATAAGATTCCAGCTGTTCGTGAAAGAGACAAGCTTTTTGCCATTGTTATCGTATTTATTTTGTGTTTCGACCTGAACATGACAGCTTTTCAAAAATTTATAGAATGGATTAAATTGGTTTCTAATAAAGTTACGATAATTGATTCGAAAATGGGGCATTATCCTGCATATTTTTAGTTCAAAAATGATGTACATAAAATTATAGCGACTTATTTTCAAATATATTACGGTTGTGGTCTTTAAAAAAACATACATGACGGTTACTATGTAAATCTGTCCTATATGTATTAAAATTCAGAAAAAAAAACAAAAGAAAGTCATACAAGCAACACAACATAAAGACAAGGGATTTGAAAACATTTTACAAGCAGATTTTCAAACTAATAATAAAATATTTTTACTACTGAAACATAGAGTTCACAGCAGGGGTTTGGAATTAACAAAACTTGTTTCCTCTAAGAATAACAAAAAAAATCAAAATCATTCCTTCAAAATGAAATCACATAATTCGAAGATACGCCGTATATATCCATTAATTATCTTGGCACTTTCATAACTTAGGTTATTCAAAGTGGACATTACTGAATGTATTGGACAAACAAATAGCAAATAGTGGAGGGTTTCCTATTCATTCATATTAAAAACCGTGCATAGTTCCTCCGGGTTGATGTTATAGCTATTACCTTTAAAAGGGAAAAAATTATTATTAGACAACCCTAATTGTGCAAGAGTGCGAATGATTTGTATGTTCACTTCAAGTAACAGGTATTGCTCTACTTGATCAGTTGTATATCCGTTATAATAAACTACGTATTTGAGCAGTCCAGATAAAATGTCCTTCGGATGAAGTAGCAAGTTGTCGCGAACAACAAAAACGAATCTTGGGAAAACGAGTACTTACCATTAGTAGAAATTTTCCAACCAATTGATTGCTATTTCGAATGTATCGTGGCGAGGCCACCAACTCAAAGCCGGCCCTGTCCCTAGACTGTGAATTTTGGTGGCTACGCCGGGATTCTCCCTGCGCCGGCATGGTTTCGAACATTCTGGAGTAAGGTTTTGTTTGTGCATAGCACGAGCGCGTAATGTACTAGATCTTTCCAGAACTGATGCGGACTATATATACGCGGGTTTTTGAGTGCGTAGACAGTTAGTTAGTTCGAGAGAATGAGTGAAACGGACAGTAAAGAGTTCGTTCACAGAAGTTCTTAGTAATCGGACATTGATTAAATAGTGCAGATAAATAGTGTAATAGTCAAGTGGTGAAAATTAATTAGAACTAATATACCGAGTGAAATAAATTACTAGACATTAAGTAAAGCGTTTATATAAATTAGGTTTAATACAGTGTGTGTTCCTTTGAATAAATAGATAGTAATTAGCCATAGTGTGTATAATTTTATCCCACAAGTTAAAAACTGTTTAAATAAATAACAAAAACATTACAGTATTGAGAGTGAGTTGACCCTACCTGATTCGAGTATCATTATATAGTCTGAAGTATTTCTTGGTGGAATCAGCACCCGCTTACAGAAGTTTAATCTCAAGATCTACTTACCTTAATCCCCAGACGCCAACACAGCTAGACTGAAACTTAGAGCGAGTGATTCAAATAATTTGATTTCGGGTAATCACGTATTGATCTCAGCTTTGGACATAATGAATTGGTATAAATTATTATCCATTGTGACTTGCCTCGAACTGGTATGGGAATTTCCTCCAAACACAATCACAACGTCCAGTCTTTTGGATTCAAGTACAAAGTTTTCACCAATTCTTGTTGGCTGAGAATTTTTATTGTTGGATTATAATAGTGCTTTAAATATTAAACCTCGCCAGACTCTCTAAGGCCTGCTAAACTCTCAACGTTCAAGACTATCTGCAAGCCAAAGTATACAGAGGCGAAGAGAAGCACGTTCAAAAGTTTATTCAGGCAGTAGCACAAATGACTTTTTCCAGCCAATTATAGAAAATTTCGACAGGTTTGCTGTATCACCTTGACATCAATGTCATTATTTGCTGACTGGGAAAATAAATACCAACAAAATGTCTCCTAGAATATGTGATTGTTCTTGAAAAATTAGAATTGGCGTGATTCAGGATTGTTTGCAAAAGTCGTCTATTTGTCAAATGATGAATTCATTCCAGACATTTGCATCATACTGTCGATGGCTTGCGCGAGTGTGTTCGCCAAAATTTCAAATTACGTTAAAACTAGTTAACTGTTTATTCTACATTATATTCAGGTTTTCCTATAAATTTCACTAGACGTATTTTATTTCAGAGCTAATCAATAACTTACTACATATTAACCTTCAACAATAACCAGTTTTTTCTTCAATAACGGTCATTGTAAAATTTTTCTTCTACAAAAAATTATCCGTATAAAACTAATGTTGAGTTTGCATGTTTTTAAAAAGGTGCAGGTTGAAAAAACCACTTAGTATTTGCCACGACGATTTGTGGCACCGGAATTCTCTCATAAGTTGTCGAGTTTGAGATAACGTTTTTGTCCGAGTAAGTATTAATAATAATTATCCTCTGGGACTAAGTAATTCGGTTAGATTTAAAGTGGCTATTAGGCAAAAAATTATAGATATACTTGCATTTATAATTGTCGTCGTCAGGAAAAGGCATCGTCAACATTCTAAAAAACACTTAAAAGCCTTTTAGGATCACAACCCTCATAGTTAAAAACATTTTGAATTTATTAAATAGTAACACTTTCAAAGAAGAACTGCTAAATGCATTTTTCGTTCCTTTGTATTTATCTCTTGGGGTAACCTCAAAGGAAATCGAGTTGATACATAACAATTTGAAGAAGCTTTGAACGCTTTACACTAAATAAGTGTTTCTTTCTCATTTGTAGAATACGTCAAACGTTATGTTATAAAACTACGTAAAACTGCGAATATTTAAATATGTTGCATTGCCGTTCGTGATTTTTAATTTTCTATAATAAATTGCGTATGATTATTATTTTCAAGGTTGAATTTAAACTGGTATGAAAAGTTTGCATGTGTATCTTTATAATCGCTCAGTTTATGTTTACACATAAAAAATACGAGGTAGAACAACAAAAAATTGGAAAAAAATACCTACGGAACTTTCGTGTTAAAGCAAAAGCATCGTTTTACGCAAAATTTAACTAGTCATTTTGTATTCTGTTATATTTTAAACAAATAATTGTGCTAACAAAAAAAGAAAATATATAAGCGAAACTTTCATCAGAAAATTATGTAGATATAGAGTTATTATTGGAAAAGTTAATTAGGACTGCGATCCCGTCAGGGACTTGTAATGTATTGTGATATACAGGGTGTTTCAAAAAAAGGTGACATCCCATGAATTTGTTTTTATATCTGACACTCATAGAGGGCGCTAGAGGGCGGGACGAACCGTGTTACTGTTCGTACCAAGTAGTATTGAACATAACTTTTCAAAGGTTAGATTTAATAATTAAAGTTTTGAGTGAACTTGAACATCATTCAATTTTACAATAAATAGGTAATCTTGGTAAAACTCGATACTGTGTACCGTTTCCGGAATATTTGGATTTGAAAACTGGTATAAAGTAATGATAAAGTTATTAATTAAACGAAAAATATCAAGAAGAAAATTAAAATAAAGACTAAGAACATAAAATTAAATTCAATTATAGTAAGTGTTCTAAAGGTCATCCGTTTTCACGAATACACAAGTCTATCCTTTTATCTAAAAAATCGATCAATCTTCAAAACTGTTGGAGATCAGCTATGAGGTCATTAAAGTGACGTTGAATTCTGTCTTCCAATTTTTGACGTGAATTTTCCCATGCATCATAGACTTTTTCCTCAAAATACGACCAAACTGTGTAGTCCAAAGGAAAAAGGAAAGTCCCACACTGCTAGTGTACCTAGTACATCGGATGTCCGCTCCATGGATTCTGGGGGGAGCAGTAATTCGAATGTGAATTCCGGGTCCTTAAATCTCAGAAATCGTCTGTTGAATCGACATTGTCGCGTTCAAGTTGGTGCTAGAAGGGCTTGTTCGAAAAATGATTCACCTTCTTCCTCAGTAAGCGGTAGGCGCAGCGTGCCACCGAGTAGGGCTACTGCGAACCACACTCATGGGGAAACAACATCAATCCTCCTCCACCGGAGTGACGCAAGTCGGCACATCTACGACCACAAAAGCCGGAAAGCCCAAGAAGCGGACTATCGAGCTAAACTCATTCATTATGCGCTCCGACTTGAAAATCACCAAGATGGAAACTGATAAGACTACATACAGATACGCCCTCCACCGGAACAACGTATTGCTGACCAATGTCGAAGTATTGTGAAAAACAATCTACTACCCGGTCCGACGTTCCAACAAATTCAAGGAGAAGTCCTTCTCGACCTTCAATATGGAGAGAATGACATAATTACCGATCATCATACACATAAATCGGAGAGTACACAGGGAGACCACAATGGCGTTGAAGAAACAAACAATGATTGCTACAAAACCCCTGATAATGACTATAATACCGAACTTTGTTAAGCACTAGTAGAATTTAATGGCACCAACCCAATACACCAGCCAAAATTACCCAAGCTGCGAACCAATAAGAGCACTAACAGCATACTAGCAGCTGAGAACTTACTACTGCAGATCCATGTTAAAGACTGCGAAGCACTGGTACAGCTTCACACTCTCATCTAATGTGGAGCAGTGGCAGTGCTTGGATTCAATCAGGCAAAAGTTAAAGGCAAAATTCAAACGTTTGTCACGATATGACAAGTGCACGAAAAGGAAACAACACAATTACTTATTCAATAACAATCAGAAATTATTTTACAGGCAACTGAGCGGTACAAAAACAATCACCTGAGTCTTCCGAATAAAGATGAGCTAACGGAGTACTGGTCTTCATTATGGTCGAACCCTATCGAACATAAATCCAACGCTCACTGGATAACTGAGGAGGGAAAAGTAAACAAATGCCTTTCGTTGACATGACAACAAGCGAGGTAACCGAAGCACCAGTAATTGAAAGACACCAGGAGTTGACCATGTCCAAAACTTCTGGTACAGGAAGTTTGACAGTCTGCATGAAGCAAGGGCAACATTATTTTCTCATATTCTGCAGCATCCAGAAGATACACCACCATTTCTTACACTAGGTTCGACCCACTTGCTTCCCAAAACACATCAAACTCACGATCCTACGAAATATAGATCCATAACATGCCTTCAAACTATATATAAGATATTAACATATTTCATTACTAACCGTATTTACAGACATGTGGACCAAAACAATGTCTTGTCGGAAGAACAGAAAGGGTGCAGGCGAGATCACCAAGGCTGCAAAGAACAACTCATCATCGATTCAGTAATACCAAAACAGGCGCAAGAAGAACAGCGCAACATCTACACGGCTTTCGTAGATTACAGGAAAGCATTTGATAACGTTCCACATTCCTGGCTTGTGAAAGTTTTGCAAATTTACAAAGTACACCCCACTCTTGTTACTTTTCTTGAATCTTCGATGAAGCACTGGCGAACGAACCTTCATTTACAAATAAATGGTCAATACCTCGAAACTGATGAAATTTCTATCCGTAGGGGGATCTTCCAGGGTGACTCCCTGAGTCCATTTTGATTTTGTTTGGCAATGAATCCACTCTCTAATCTACTTAATGATAGGGACTACGGCTTTAAAATCAAAGCCAACAGGAGCAGTGGCTGCACTGATTCCCACCTTCTATATTGGATGACATCAAAATATATGCATCAAACCAGCGTCAAATTCAACATTTATTAATGTCACTGAAAAGTTCTCCAGTGATATACATATATGGGATTTGGATTAGACGAGTGCAAAACCTTACTACCTAATGGGAATATTATAAATGCCATGCAAAATGTTGAAACTCACAAATATATAGGATTTCAGCAAGCTAAGCTACTAGACCAAAAGCAAGCAAAAACCAAAACAAGAAGCCAGTTCACTCGAAGGGTAACTACTTTATTGAAATCCCAGTTGAACGCAGGAAATCTTGCCAAAGCAATTAACACCTACGCCATACCGGTCCATCATACTCGTTTGGAATTCTGAAGTGGACAAAAACAGAACTGGAAGATATTCAAAGAGCAACGCCAACCATGATGACCAAACACAAATATCACCACCCGACATAATCAGTTATTAGGACCACACTATTAAGAAAATAGGAGGGAAGAGTTCTAACGGACATAATTAATTCACATCAAAAACAAATATCTAAACTCCAAAGATTTTTCATTGGCAAGGCTCAAACATCTTAATTGCATGAGCTGGTCGCGAGAGCATATAAAAACTATTTCCCCCTAGATCTTGTGACCTCTGATAAAAAACTTGCAATCGTTACAGACTCTTAAATTAGGATTAGTTAACACCTACACGTCTTATTACAAGTACCATCCTCTTTCAGTTCTAGAGAATGCCGATTTTAGACTATACTTATCAAAGTCAATTATCACGGATAGACGGGTGATGAATAACCGGACTGATATTGTATTTGTGGATAAAAAAGCTAACTCGGCCCTTCTAGTGGTTGTTGCTGTACCCAATAACAACAATATTTCAGACAAATACAACGAGAAAATTGCAAAATACACCGATCTTGCAATTGAGGTAGGACAGATGTGGCATGCAGAGAAAGTAGAGGTGGTGCCGGTCATCGTTTCTTCTACGGGACTGATTCCCAAAACTCTACAAGACAGCCTCGCCAAACTATGTCTTCACAAAAACACATACATCGATCTGCAGAAGGCTGCAATTTTGAATACTTTTCACACTGTCCGTAAATTTCTAAATATGTAACTGCTGTGCCTTATCCCATTTGCGTTTACACACGCTCAGAATAGGTGAACATTACCAGCTATAGTCGATAGTCGAAATTCTGTAAAGTGACGTCATCGGTTATCTACCGATTTAAAGTGAACTCCATGAGCGTATCATAGTTTAAGGGTGCGAATACTGAAATATCTGGAATTTCAATTTTTAACATTTGAAATAATAACTTATCACAAGTTGTTCATAAGTAAGTTAAAACAAAATAAAAAAATGTTTAAAAGTCAATTCCAACTTACTACTACTAAAACTAAAATTGAGGTAACGTTTTCGTTATTTGCTAACCGGCATTATCATTACGTAAAAGAAAGTTGTTTGTCAAGACCAAAATAAATTACCGATAAGTATAGGTATGTTGCGAGGTCACTTGTAAAATGTCTGACTAACTGGAAGCGGTATCACTCCCTGACGACTCCTCAGAATCATCGCTTTCTCCTCCTATATCGATAATGAGTGGTTCCGTCATTACTTCTACACGTATGTCTAAATCCCAAAACTTTATTTCTTCTTTTAATACGTGTTGAATACATTTACGCCAACTCTCAGCAGTAACGGTATGCAGCGCCTCGTCAAACAGTTTCTCAACGTCAGCCATTTTGAATGTACTGTTTTTTCTCGCAACATAATTTTTCACTTGGGCCCAAACCAGCTCGATGGGGTTTAACTCACAGTGGTAGGGAGGAAGTCTAACAACTGAGACGTTGAAATCTTTCGCCATTTCATCGACAACGTACTTAATATAACTGCTTTTATGTTTCCGTACGAGAGATAATAATTCAACTTTTAGCATTGCCTCGTTGTGCGGAATGCTTTTACTCTCTAACCAATCAATTATAACCCTCTTGCGGCTAGCTGAAGTAGGTATTTGCTCCAGTCGACGAGAGTGGTATGAAGCATTATCCATAACTATCACTGAACCAGGAGTTACCTTTGTTAAAATTGATCTAAACCATGTTTCAAACCGGTTACCATCCATCTCTTCATGGTAATCGACAGTTTTTTTGGACTGAAAACTTAGTAATCCACCTTCTACAAATCCTTCCTCGCTGCCAATGTGAGTGATAATCAGTCGACGTCCTTTCCCAGAGGGAGCTTTTAAACCGGAAGAGAAACCCTCCATAAAGGCTTGTCGATTGCTTCGTATATTCATGTCTTGCCACACTTTTGACACAGTGTGGCCTTCATTTAACCATGTTTCGTCAAGATAATATATGTGCCGTCCTTCGTTACGAAACTGTCGTATCTGTTTTAAATAATTTCTCCTCCATTCCACAATGTCATTTCGTTCAATTAAGGCACTGTTTCTACTTCTTGTTTGGTAACGAAAATTCATTAATTTTAAAGTTCGTCTCAAAACTTTATCACTGATGTTTGGTAAAGTATCATCAGCTTCTATTACCTTGCTCAATTTAGCTACCGAGGGGATTTCATTCCTAAAATAAAAAGAATGTATTTCCCTACGTATAGCATTCCGTGTTTGGTCGTCCAAAACAATTTTCTTTCTTCCCCTACTTTCCGGTTTACAGTTTTCACCTCGTTCTCTTGTCAAAGATCCGTCCCGCGATTTCTTTAGAATATTGTATATAGTACTCTCAGAAACTTTAGTTAAATAACTGCACTTAATCACAGCGTCACTAACACCCAACTGTTTGTCCATGGCACGCAGTCCTTCGTACACATTTAATATGAGGACTTTTTCTTCCCGAATTAAATTGTTACGACGCCGTTTTTTATCGCCAACACCGCTACACTCCGCCATTATTGTCACTAAATATACCGATATAAATATTACAATAAATACCAATAATAACTGATTTATCACACAAAACCACAACACAAATACTGATGTTACGTTCATGAAGAGAATAAACACCTCACATAACTGTTTACTATCACTGTCTCATTCGCGTAGCTCGATCTATCTATCTCGTTCTCAAAGCCGGAACATTGAAGCGACTCTCCAACATTGTCAAATCGGCGAGTTTTTCACAACAAACTTTGCGTTCAAGAAATATACATAAACACTTTATTTCACATTTCAAGTAAACTAATTATTATTAGTCTGCTTGAAATTTGAAATAAATATATTAAATTGGTATTGACTTAATTACATTGCATCTTTTGTACCTGAAATATTGACACAATGGATTTGAAGTGTATTTATAAAATACAGCATTTCTCTCTAGAATACATATGGCAACTGCGCTTTAACCAAAGTGTTGATTAGATAGCTCTGACTCACTTTACAGAATTTCGACTATCGAGTATAGGGCTGAGTAAGTGTACACTTAAGATGGCAATAATAATAATAACGTTTATTTAGAAGAAGAGTTTACAAATTGCATACATATGAAAAAAGTAGTAAAAATTTAAACTATATATACAACAACAATACATTGACACTAAAACCAAAAATATTCTCATCAGTTCAACCCATTAAGACCGTAGAGGTTGAGGATGACAAGTGATGAAAATGAATACTTTTGGATACGCTACTTTAGTTTATTCCATTGATTTTTAATTTAAGATATATTTATTTTAATATCATCATCATCTGGGACGTCTAATAGTTGTGAGTGATTCATAGTATCAAACGCCTTTGCTAAGTCTAGGAACAGTACCGCTGTTGGTTCAGTTTTATCAATCGAGTATTAGACTGACGACACCAAGGTCTTAATTGCATCATTCGTTGATAACCCTTTCTAAAATCCAAATTGTCGCTCTGACAATAATTGATGCTTGTCTATGAAGTGCACTAGTCTTTTCTTTACAGCTTTCTCCATCATTTCTACCAAAGCTGTAATTAGGGATATTGGTCTGTAATTGCACATTTGATCTTTTTTATACATTGGTGTAACAACGGAGGTTTTATATATAGTAGGACAAACCCCACTAGCAAAGATGAGATTTATAAGATAGCAAAAGGCCTGGTTAGCTCGCTCTGCAATTTTATAAATAACTCAGCTTCCGAGTTATCTATTCCCGTTGCTTTGTTTGATTTGAGTGACAAACGTATACTTTTAACAATATGGCGCACCTCCACAGTATCAAAGAAACGGTAGGCAATATTTAAATACAATCTTCGCTCAGAGATGAATTGGTCGAAGAGATGCAATTGAGTGGCCAGCAACTTGACATGTCTTCTTGATTTTTCCTCTAGGGTCACCTGAAAGACCGCGTTTATGTTAACAGATCAACTAACTTGAACGATTTAAAGGATCGCATACATCTCGAAATGCTGGTAATTACTCCACAAATGATTAACGATTCTATTCGTAGCTTCGACGAGAGATTGTATCATTGTCAACAAACAAATGGCCAGCATTTTGAGCACTTATTGTGAAGAAGTATTTGCAGCTCAAATGCATCCAGTTTTGTTCAAAATTACAATTTTAATATTTTTGTTAAATTTCTATTATAATTTCCGAGTAAAGTGAAACAGTGCTATAATTTTTGGAAAGAGATAAAAATAAGCTTCTTTGTGATACGTAGCTCCACACAGGCTGCAATTTCAAAATATTCAAGATGACGGACGTACGCTTAACGCTCAAAAACATTTGACATTTGCTCTAAAATATGCAGAATAAAGTATCATTCATCGTTCTAGAATATCATACCTTTTCCTTGATTCGTTTCAAAGATTATCCCTTGGTGCGAGACTTTTCAGCAACGTTGTATACCTACCAAATTGAGTAAACATTGAAGGTATACGTGATTTGAGCATGACATTTAATTTCGCTCTAGTGCAAAAAACGTTCCATTTCGTGCTTGTCCTAATGTACGGAAGTGGAAGTTGGGTGCTGACAAAGTCGATAAAAAATGAAGTGCAGTCAGCTGAAATGAAATACCTGCGTAGAGTCACATCAGTCACCAGAAGAGATGAAACCAGCAAAGAAGACTTATAACTAAAGCTCGGATTTATAGGCAACAAACACTGAAGAAAAAGGCGCTTATATAGGCAAATATTTTTATTGTAAAAGGCAGAAATCTTAACATATAGGCAATATAGGCAAATGATTTTAATTCCCTGATTATTAATAATAAGTTATTAAGAATTTATTTTAATATACAAAGTGAATTAACTTAACACAAATATATTTGCACAACATAACTAAACAATTGTTAATTAATAATTGAACATTGTAACCACTTAAAATTTTATCTTTAATAGCTACAACTAAGTGCTTCTCTATATTTTATGTTTTAAAACTTTGTCTTCTTTCACTTAAAATTGATTTGTACATAGAAAATGAACGCTCTACATCGACAGATGTAATTGGCGCATATTTAAGAGAGGATAATAAATCTGGCGCAATTTGTAATTCTTTGGAAAATGTCCCATTGACAACTTTAGCAACATCACATAAAAAGGAGAAACCTTCATTCTTGTCAAAAACAAATTTCATTTTTTTAGTAATTAATTAACCATTACATACTTCCAGGTGCCGATTTGATTTTAGACTGTAAATTATCTATGAATTTAACCGACTCACATAAATTTATCTCTTGTCTTTCTAATAAGGTAATTGTGCTAACGATTAATTCATAATTGCTATTGATATATTATGCGAGTTGCTGTTTTAATTTCGGATTTTTTTAAATATTTTTTGCTTCTCGAATTGCTTCGGAAAGATCACAACCAAATTCTGACATTATTAATTCTATTTCATTAATGTGTTCAAAGTAAGAGAACATTGCTTCGAGCCACCTTGTAATCACTGGTTTATGATGATATGTCAATATCGAAATAATTATCAATATCTTAGAATTTTCATAATTTTTCATTAAATAGTGGAATTAATTAGAAACACTTGGTTTCATTTAAAAAAGTAATATGAGTAGATTCCACAAAGTAAGGGTCCAAACAGTAAACTGGTTTAGGTGGCAAAGGGACACCGGGAAGTCTTCCTTTATACATTTGCACCCTCAACGGAGCCTTTAAGAAAACTTTTTTCATACAATTAATCAAGTCATTCACCAACGGAAACTGATTTCTTATTTCTTCCGCAATTCGAATTACACCGTGGGCGACACAAGTGCCATGGATTACGTTGGGATAAAATACCCTTAAATTAGCAGCAGCTTTTAACATATATGCTGCAGCATCTGAAAGTATTAGTACTATTTTATTGGTTGGTATAGCATTGGGTAAGAAGAGGTTTGTTAAACTATCTTGTATAAATCTACTTATAGTTAAATTGTTTGTTTTTTCTAATTCTTTAACGGCAACTAAATAAGGTTTGCTTGGAAAGTTTTCGTTCAAAATTCCAGTCATTAAATTAGCTATATATCTGCCGCATACATCTGTCGTTTAATCCACGACAATATACAAGAAATTGTCATCTAATTCTCGTTTAATTTTTGAAATAAATTCCACATAGCATTTGTCCATAGTTTGTTTTCTCAACGTACTCTTCTCCGGTAAGGATTTGTTAAAATGTTTTTAAAAAAATAACTTAAAACTAGGATGATAAATTTTATACAGAGGTATATTAGATGCAATCATCATCTGATATAAATCAAATTTAAATGTGTCCTCCTCCTTTTTTTTGAACTGCTTACACTATCCCGCAGAGATATTTGGACGAATGAGGAATTTAATTTCCAAATTCCGTTTGTGAAGTGGAGTTCCACAATGCTGGTCAATAAAGTACTTTTTGTACTTGAAATCTGAGAATTTTAAAAAATAAGAATAATTAATTAGAATTTTAATACTATGTAGTTATGCGGTGACTAAGAGAAAGAACAAATGAAACTTACTGATTTGCCACATGGTTTACAAAATGATCCATCTCATTCTGGAGATAGTTCCGGATATGGTCGGATCCAAGCACTTAACTTAGAAGTCATCTTTCTAAATAAACTCACAAAACGTCGAAAACTTTTTAAAATGTGTGTTCTTTACTTTTCGGTATACGCAACAAAACTAAACTCTGAATCAGTAACCGTCAGTACAACTGATATAAAGGTCATAACATTAGGGATTTCCCATTTGTTAAGCCTCTTCTTAATCCGCAAATAGGTAGGTAAATTTTCCCAGAAGACCAATTACAAACAAACCATTCATATTTTATTACTAGCCCAAAATTTTATTACAGAAAGGTTTAGTAATAAAATGAAGTACCGAATATGAATAACATCATGAGTAGGGTAGCATAAAAGTTTAAAAAAGGCACAAAAAGGCGGAATTTACAAAAAAAGGCAAAATATACAAAAATCATCTAGAATAGGCAAAATAGGCAAAGAAAGGCACTTTGCCTATAATCCGAGCTTTACTTATAACCTATAAAAAACAATACTGAAGCATCAGCTGAGTTGGTTTGGACATCTTAGTAGAATGAATGGCAACAGACCTGTAAAAAGCAGGCTAAAATGGTAGAAAAAGGAAAAGTTGGCGTCCAAAGAAAACATAGTACAACTCAATAATTTCTTGGAGGAAAAAAAAGTAATGGAATAAGGAAGCTACGGAAAAAGCGAGAAATAAAAAAGTTTAATAATTCTAAAGGCGTCACTTTTATGAAATAAATTACAGTTTAAAAAAAACTAAAAACACGCTTGATAGGTAATCGAACTAGAACGTAGAGAATAATTCTTAATTTAAGAATAATATGATTATCTAGAAAATGAATGTCATTGTGGTAAAAGCGTAGGGAGCTTTGTACTTCATTTATACACTAACTCTGCATTTCGGAATAGAACTAGTAAGAAATTATAACAATTGATATCGAGCACCCCACGCTATTACCTCAATTACATTAATTTTCTCGTTAATCATTTTTTTCACTATAATTTATCTTCTACTTTTTAGTTTGATTTACTATAAGATGTGTTTTTTTGTTTTTTAGTTTTTCCCAAACTCGATGCCAGATCAAAGTTATGTTTTTTTAATGGAACCACTATATTGTATTGTCATCGGTCCTTGATGAGTGTACAAAATTTCGAATCAATCTGAGCGTTTAAAGTGGGTGGAAATCGAGTTTAAAGGTTGCATTACAAACAAACACACAAGTGAAGCTAATATAAAGCGTGTAAAAATTTGCGGAAAAAAAATCCATGACCGGTGAAGTTGACGTCAGCGAAGACCCGCGACTTAGCCCGCTCGGCCAACGATCGTACTTGTGGAATATACTAACAGTAATAAGCCACTTGCTCTTAGTTCAAAGGAGAGTTACAAACAAACATACAAACATGCAGGTGAAGCTAATGAGAGCGTGTTAAAATGAAAAAACTATGCCTTCAATGTGGCACTAACTCTACTCAATTAAGTAAACGATGTTTTGCTTGGGGACAAAAACATAGCGACCGGAAAAATTGGTGTTTGAAGTTTTTTAAATAAAGTGTCAAATAGGTAGCTTAGTTTTCATTTGAATATAAACATTTACAAGTGAAAATGATGTATACTCTGCAAGATAGAATTGAAATCGTCGGATTATACTACGAGAACAATAAATCTGCAAGAGCCACAGCTAGACAGTTCAATGCTGCTCATCCAGGAA